>JAANDH010000788.1:126842-166544 GCA_011799765.1 Nymphaea thermarum | reverse complement strand
GACGTCTTTAGTGAGGACTTGATTGGATTGTTCCAAGAAGTTCGTAGAAATGCTAGACTAGCAGTAGCTGATGCCTTCCATTAATCTCTTATGATTTTAATTCAGAAAAAGAGCTCCTACATTGACATCTAATTTCCGTCCTAACTCCATGGGTGCTCCTGCGCGCTCCTGAGCATTACTTTTTTTCATCATTAGTATTTGGTATCAGAGCCATCTTGAGGTGTAAATCTGGTCTCTTCTTGCACTTGGCCTCGAAGATTCGGCGTCAACCGGCAGTTGAGGGCAGATTCTACTTCAGCATTTTCGGTTTTCAGTGTTAGGCAGAATTTCGGATTTCTGGACTGCAACAGTTTGCAGCAGTGTATCGGTGATTTCATGGGGCAAACGAAGTCGGATTGGCTTCAAATTTGGTGGAAAGATTCGTATTTACCTTCTCTACAAAAGTTGTTTAGACCACCAGAGGTAATTCGACCGAAATCTAGTAGTTTTGAACCTGTTTTTTGGCGGAATAACCTGTTCGGACAGAACCTGTCCGGGTATCAGTCCGGCGGAAAAACAGAGTTGGTTCGGAGGCTTCCTGAAGTCGGATTGAGCTCAAATTTGGTGGGTGGCTTGATAACTATCTTATCTTGCTACTGACCAAGTTTGAAGGCTTAATTCTTCCGTTTATTATTTCTGTGCGTAGTCCTTTGACTGTCCCTAAAAATAGTCTAGGCTAGAGCTGTGCACAATGCACAACTCGCAAGGTGCTTGAGCTCGAGGTGCGCTGTCGAGGCGTCAGGCGGTGTCGAGGCATAGTCCTTCGACAGTTTAGGCCTTATTGTCAGGCCCGGCTGAGAGCGAGAGTTAGTCACCGAGGCACCAGGCAGGTGTGGTGACAGGTGAACTTGTTTCACCTCCTTCACGCACACGGGCAGATTGTCAGTGTGAGCAGATTGGTAGCAGTCAGTTTTCTGTAAGGTAGAGTCAGTTCAGTTTTGTTTCAGAAAGTTAGTAGCTTTCTTTGGCGTGTTTGCCTCAGCATTTTGCTTATTAGTGTAGAAGGCGTGTGGTGCCGTCTTGTAGAGCAGAATGGACATCTTCCTCAGCACCTACGAAGAAGGTATCTGTGTGAAGAGAGAATGGTTGGTTCGCGGAGCCAAATGGGATCAATATCCTGAATGGGTCTTTATCAAGGTTGGTAGTGATTCCCACAGTGATGTGGTAATCCCCCACCCTAGTGTGGAGGGTTGGCATTTGGAATTAGAATTAGACAGGGAGACCCACAGAATGTGGATCGCCAATATGACCGAAACAGACAAGGTGATAGTGACAGGATACAAAATGGAACCCTACTCGAAGAGGAGAATCTTCTTAGGGGAACATTTCCAAGTGGGTAACCTGAAATCAACAATGGCATTAGAGGCAACACCATGGCCCAATGCTATAATGCCACCCGAGATAGAAACGGAGTCAGACACGGAGTACAGTGATGACAGTAAGACCTCGTCACCACCTGAGAGTAAAAAATTCTCAAGTGACGAAGAGGAGTCTTGTAGACGGAGTGCCCACAGCTCTAGTCCTCCTACTACAGGGGAACTAGTACAAAGGATGCTTGAGAGAATCGACCAGATGATCGAAGCAAACAAATCCAGAAAGTCGATCTTTAGTGATTCGGGTACCTCACGACTTCCGGCCTTAGAAGTCATCACAAGCGACGGTAGTGATGAGACCTTATCGGATTGCCAATCGAAAGGAATGCCCATTTCAACAATACTAAGTCTTCGAATGGCACGAAAGTTTTCATTACCAAAAAAGGGATACTAAGGACCCCTAGTCTTTCTTTACCAGCAGAACACCCTTCTACAAATCAAAGAAGTAAGAAAGGCGTTTTGGGTTCAGCTAGCAAGTACTTCCCTTACGGCATCCCTAGCGAGAATCAACCAAATGAAGCTGAATTTAAGGTCACAGCTGGACCACTCTCAGTAGAGACTCAAGAAGGATTACTCGCCACTCCTCCCCCCACTACAAGAATCGTCCCAGACAAATCGGGCGAGGAGGTGATGTCAGATAAAATGGAATCGTTTCCCCCACCACGGCGTACTGGCATAGCCAAGGTTTATAGGCAGTTTTATTCCACAAAAACGCCAATGATGTCAGTGCCTAGAGTTACACAGGCGAATTTGGTTAGGGAAATGGATGAAAATCTACTCCCACTTTCTGAGCAGATAACATCAGAGTCCTGGACAGAGCAGAAAATCTATGAAGAGATTGAACGTCTATGCCTAAGCTCAGAGAAGAAAATGGATGTTGAACCTAATGAGAGTTCCACCAGCGAAACGTGTGAGCCCACCCGTGACATTCTTACAAGTAAGAATCAACCTATGGAGGGTGGTGTGAACCGAACCCTCATTTTGACACACAGAAGCAGGGCAAGGAAAGAACTTCGGAGAAGAGCGACTCAGGAGCTCATGAGTCCAAATCTCAAAACACCGATTGCCCTAAATAAGAAGAATTCTAACAAACCCGGACTTGGGCAAAGAATGAAGCCACTCACTATCCCGGAGTTGTTAGAAGAAGAAATTTTAGCTACATCTGATGGAATTCTCCCTGAGTCAGAAATTGATAATGTGAGCAAATCGGAGAATCATCATGTAGAAGCTACGGTCTATCCCAACAAACAAAATGGGGAACATCAACAAGACAAGGTAGACCTAGATACCCTTAACAGGGTCCTGCCGGCCGGGTAGTTCCTTTGTATAATTTGTTTAGGTTTTTAAATTAGGCTCACCTCAAGTGATCTTGGCTTTAGGGTCTCGACTCGTCGGAATAGGCCGTTCTAGTCGGGCTCCTATCAATTGGTATCAGAGCTAGGCCGGAGCCTTGTGCTAAACCAATTACAGAAATCAAACTAACATGAACCTAAAACGAAAGCAAGAACTACCACCCCGCTATCTACAAGGGGGAAGGAGAAGCAAACCGGCCAAGGCTAGCTTGGCTATGTTCAGCAAGAGGCCACGAGGAGAATTCCAGTCCTCGGGCAATGCAGCAGCAAGGAGGGGAAAGAGCCGGCTGGAGATGGCAGCGTACGAGACCCGCGCTAGGAAGTAGAACCGGGCTCCAATAGTCTTCACGCTAGTCGGTAAGGGATACCAGGCTGACTGCTGGAAATGGCCCTCCTGGCTGGGCGAGAGGTGGCAGCAAGGTAAGCTACCACTGTAAGGATCCCGTTGTGTGTGGGGAGAGCCTTCACAAGAGCTGGCGGGTTCAGGGAAGAACCCGGGTGAACCTAGACCTAACTAAGGCTCGGGTTGGGCTTGGTTGGATTAAGCTCTATAGGTAGTCGGTCTAGTCAAATGCAGTTTAGGGCTGGGGTAGGTTAAGTCCGTGGGTTTAGGTGAGGATTCGGGCCACCTAGCTACAAGGGTAGGTCTGATGTGGGCTAGGGTAGAACCGAGAATGCAAGCAGCTCTTGAGACACGTAAGAGAGGATTTAGAGCTGAAGCCGAAGCACCACACTAAATCCAAACAACATGTTACTCACCAGCTATCTTGGATTCTCGAGGACTAACCTTTCCCCTAACTAATGTGGAATCACTCACTACAATGGATTGTCCAAGAGGGACACGGCAGCCTATGCTCAAGGGCTGGTTGACTAATGAACCACTTGAGAGATCCGGGACAAGTAAGGGAGAGGGGACACTCGAGAGAAGCTCGAGTCAAGCTAGGGAGGCTAGAGAGGAAAGGGGATCGGTGAGTAATGATTCCCTAATTTCGTCTAAAGTATATAGTGATATGAGGAAAGGGGATCGGTGAGTAATGATTCCCTAATTTCGTCTAAAGTATATAGTGATATGAGAGCTTAGGACTTAGGCCACATGAAGGGTTTTCCTAAGGAAGGTAGTGGCGCACGAGGCAATCTAAGTGGGAGGGTTCGGCTTGGCTGTTCTTGCCAAGGAGAAGCGCCGGCTAAGCTAACTACAAGGGAAAGGTTCGGTCTAGAACCTTGGGGAACCTAGCTAAGGAGAAGAGCTCGGTTTGACCTAACTACAAGTGGGTCCGACTAAGGGTGGCTGGGCTAGGTCAAGGCTCGGTTTGACTGAGACCAGACTTAGATTGACTTGGACTAGGCTTAGGTTCAGATGTGGGAAGGATTGACTCGGATTGAGTCAAGACTCTAGAGAGAGAAAGTAGGTACGGAAGGAAGGGGCGGCTTGGGTTTAGCCGTGTGAAGTGGGTTCGGTCTTTAGGCAAGGGTTGACTGGATTGCCTTTGACCAAGGCTACTTTCCAAAAGAGGAAAGGAGGCTCGTGACTGAGGGTTGACCAAGGGTGACACGCTTAAGACCTTACCTAAAAGGGGCTCAAGGATGGACGGTCTAAGACTTTGCCTAACCGGGTGAGGTCTAATACTTTTCTAAGTGGGTTAGGTTGACTCTAGCTGGACTAGGGTTGACTAAGGGGTGGACTCGAGACCAGCTGCCTACTATAACCAAGGCTCGTGAGAGGACTAGTGCCACTAAGGCAAGTAGACTCAAGAGAATCGCTAGAGAGAGACTAGCGAATTAGGATAAGATTGCTCAACCTTTCCTTAGAAGAAGGAGGAAGGTTCGCAGGAAGAAGGGAGAGGGAGTTGGGCTTGGGCCCACGTAAACCTCTCGTTACCTCTCAAGGGCTAGGATTAGGACACGTGGCCAAGATGTGTGGCTGGAGTGGGGATCGGTTATGGGAAGGGTAAATGAGGAAGAAGGATGGCTTAAACGAAAAGGAGAAGGAGGAGGTGCGAGCTAGAGAGATTTCCTAAGGGTTTGCCATGTGGTACCTTGTGGGTCCCATGGGGAGGAGAGGTGGCTCGCTAGAAAGGAGGAAGGCTACACGTTTGGGAAGGTGAGGAGTAGATAAGCACGAGGTGGCCAGGTGCTTAGGGGAGTTGCGATAAAAAGGAGATGGGCGGTTTAGCTAAGCATGAGGTGGCGAGGAGTTTAGCTAAAATCAAGGGAAATGGGTTATGCGATACCTAGGGGATAAGGCAATAACTAAGGCGGGAAATCAAAAAGGGGAAATGGGTAGACACGAAAATGGGAAGAGGCCTTGGATGAATGACACGTGGCAAATCTAAAGGCTAGGATTAAACAACACAAAGAAAGGAGAACGACTTACCAAAGTGCAGCCGACGGCCAAGGAACATGCGATGAAGCACCGGCGGCTAGGGATGAACACCCTAGTGCGCTCCTCCAAGGAATGACCAAAATGCCCCCACGTGCTAAGTAGAAACTCAAACTCACTTAAGGGCAATTCTGTCCTTGTCGCCGGAAAGTGCAGGATGACCGGAAATAATGCAGCGGTCACCGGATTTTGACCAATTCCGGCCAAAGGATCGATCTTCACCTAGAAGGCTAGGATCTTCACCAACTTCAGCCGAATTGAACCTTTTGCTTGGGCGATCCTTTTGGCATTAATTTTCTGCCAAGTTCACGCCTTAAACCACCATTTCTCTTATTTTTTTCACTTCTGTTTTTCAGGTGGTATTCTCAGAAAAACCGTGGCTTATTTTGATACGATTTCTGACTCTTTTCACCATCGGTTTCCTTTCATTCTTCTTGGTTCGAACCAAGAGATAAATGGTCGGTTCTAAGCCTCGTAAGAGAGGTTCTAAGGGAGGTTTCCCCGCTGGAAAACCAGAGCCGACTCACGGGCTTGGCACCGTGAATCTGGCCTAGGCCGAGTAAGAAAAACAGCCTTAGAATACTCCCAACGAGCAGCCTATTTTCGACAAGAAATCTCAAAGTACTAACCTCAAATGGAGTCCCTTTTGAAGCTGGACGAGATCCGTCCCTCTTCAATCATCCCAATGGTAGAACAGCCTCTCAACCTTCTGGTTTTGGAGAAGGAAGGCACCGATCCTACCTAGCATATCGTGGGGAGCACTCGTGGTCCAAGGAGCTGTCTTCGCCGGAGCTATTGCACGGTTCCAAGTCCTTAATCCGTCGGTCGAATGAGGAAGAAAGAACAAGAAAACAAGGACGGGAAGGAAAGAGACCTTCGGTTGACAAGAATGGTGAAACCGAGGGAAGTCCACCTAGGAAACGACAAACCAAAGAATATGTCACGAAGAAGATGACAAAGGGCTCGAGACTTACCTTGAGGACGAGTAGGAAAACGCCATGGGGCAAGGGGACGTCAATGGAGAAGAGACATCGAGGAAGGGAAGGAAGACCACCGCGGGAGAGGGGTGTGCCACGAGTGGTTATATGGTTGAAGGAGACATGTGCAAGGGCTGGAATAGGTATTCTACCAAACAAGGTCTCCAAAATTGTGATCGGCAAAACATGGTTAAGACAAGGGTACATCACCGATTGATTTTTTATAGAAGCAAACAAATCCAGAAAGTCGATCTTTAGTGATTCGGGTACCTCACGACTTCCGGCCTTAGAAGTCATCACAAGCGACGGTAGTGATGAGACCTTATCGGAATAGGCCGTTTCGGGCTCCTATCAATTGGTATCAGAGACAGGTTGGGTTGTAACTAGAAGACCTCCTCACTCCAGGGTAATCTCTAGAGTGACTATCTCTTGACTGATAAGAGGTGTCACTGCCGCTATCATCTTCGTCCCCAGAAGATGCCTCTTCCGATGAGAGATCGCTGTAAGATGACTCATCTTCGTCTTGCTCTTCTTGGTAACGTTCAGAGCCTTGTTCGGAGTGCTCAGAATCAGTCTGCTCATCATACTGCCTTTCTTGGGAGTATACAGAGTTGTGATCAGATTGGTAGTCGTCATCCTCAGGTGAATTGTAACCGCTAGAAACCCCGTTGTCAGAACATCGGTCATTCCATTCAGCCATCTTCACTCCTCAATTCGGTGGAATCTCGGTTAGGACTGTTCTAGCTTGCTGCAGAATACCGGACTCCCTTGCAAAGGTCTTTGGAATAAGCTCGAGTAGGTTAAATATAATTGAGGCTTTACAACTCTTTCCCTGCCGGACAGCAACCCCGGCTAAAATATCCCAAATAGGACGTGAGTACAGGAGTGTTTCCCAATTCCCAAAGGCCAATCCTACTACAAGGTGCTCGGAGGCTCAAGGCTTAGTACAACCGTGTCGATACAATCAAGCACTTGCCTCACTCAGCATACATCACATTCAAGCATCCATTTGAACATCCATGCCTAAGCTTACAAACCACGCCCAAACCCTAGGTGGTCAAGCAACAAGGAGGTGTGTCTTCGGCTAAGAGAGCCTAGGAGGACCTCACGCTGATGCAAAGCCTTGAAGGCTGGCTGACAAGCAAATGCACCCACCCCGTACTATAGGGGGTCAGAAAATGATACCTGGCTGGAGCTAAGTCCAGCACACGACCGAGAGAGAAAGGCCAACAATCTCTCGGTATTCAGCACACCAAATAGCTTCCCACTTCAGCGCGGCTGCTGCAACAAGCTCCGTATCTAGAACTCCTTGCGCGTTCCCTTAACTCACAGCAATGAGCAGCAAGTCACTATCTCATACACCACAATATCGAGGATAACAAGAAGGGAATACACTACACCAGATCAATAAAGGACCCCTGTTTCTGTGTGGAATTAGGGGGGAGCAATCGCCAGATGGGTGCTGGCGAACACCTCTTCAACAGCTGCAAGATAGGCCTTACGCTTTTGAGCAGCTCCTTCTTTGCTCAGCTACTTCCTCACTCGTTCCGTCGGCTTGCAACAATAAACAACATCAAAGCCCTCACAGCAAGACAATAAGCAATATCAGGTAAGGAAGAAGAAATCACCAGAGTAAATGCGACCCCCAAAATCGCAAATGAATTCGGGGAAGCAAAGAGGCTTAGCCTCTGTTCTGTTCTCAGGCACGAGGAAGTCTCAGGCCTGACAGAGATACCGCCGTTCAAAATTTGATATCTCCCTGTGCGCAAGTCCAAAATTCACGAAATTTGAAAAATACTAGACTTCTGCAGCTTTCCAACGGATCTAAGCTTGTTGGCGGGACACGGCTGGCTGTTAGGCGGGACACGCCTGGCTGTTAGGCGGGACACGATTAACAGGCGGTGTCGCGCGGCGAGACACAAGGGTCGACTTTGGCGGGACACGTCCTCCAGGCAAGGCGGGACACGACGACGGCAGGCGGACACTTCGGCGGGATGCGCGAGCGGTTGACACGAGCGAGCGGCCTTCCAGATTTTGACGGGACTCGCCCAGGCTGCGAAGCGGGACACGCCGAGCTCCTCATGACGCGTTTGGGGGACACTTTGAAAGGGTAAACCGGACACGGGTCCGGGTTTGTACAGCGGGTTGGACTGTTTCTGCTGTTGATTCGGATCCAAACGCAGACCCGTTTTCTTCTGAGTCGGTTTAGGAACCAGTTTTGGAGGTAAGACTCGACCGGGACGCCTTGTACCGACCCGGTTCAGTGGTCTGCCAGCGCATGCTCGTACGCGTGGGAACGGTTGGGCCATCGTCTTCCTCCTCTCTTCTTCTTTAAAGGGGAAGACAGCCATTGTTTTCATGCTTTTTGATCTAGACTGTATTTCCATTCCATCAAATGAATGAAGTTTTCCGACGATTACACCCGTCGGTGGTTTTGATCAAAACAGCCATGGTTGATTCTCTTCTTCCATAGAAAACTCTTCAAATCCGACGTTCGAGCGTTGAAGGCATGGTTCTCTTTCAACAAGAAGAAACGAAGGACGAATAGCGGTCCATCCCTCCGGCGACGTGGTTCTTCACCGGTTGGCCTTGCTGCTACTCACCCTACGATATCTTGGCGACCTCCATCCAAACAAAGCTTAAGAGTTGTACTTAAGTTCATTACTTTTTATGAATTTGGTTTGAGATAATAAATTTCAAATCTAGAACTAAAGTATGAACCCAACAAGAACATTTCTTGTTCCTAGGTATAGAACATTTGTTCTACATGTTCAAGGTGTTCTGGACAACTGGAACAAAAGAGTTTTGTTATGATGTTTTCAGAACTGATACAGTACATCCAAATCAAGTCGTACAGTTTTCTGACCAGTACAGAGCTATAACAAACTGGTTCATTGGGTTTTTTTGATTGGTTCAGTGCATTTTAAAAACTATTTTATTATTTTATCCAATTTGGATTTTGTTTTGAACTTTATTGAGTCTATTTGGAGTAGATTTTGATCGATTCATTATGNCATGTTATGGTTTCTCACTAAGGGGCCTTGTTATTTATATTGGTTTTTTCCATTGTCATGTTTGAGCTTGAATGTTTATGTATATTTTTGTCATTTGCAGCGTCTTATTTCATTATTTTTGATGGCTCAAGTAATATTCTCATTCTTTATGGATCTAATTTCACTTATTGCTAAGAAACTGTATTGTTGACATTATAAGACAAGTAATATTCTCATTCTTTATGGATCTAATTTCACTTATTGCTAAGAAACTGTACTGTTGACATTATAAGGCAGATGGACCTAGACCTAGCCCTCCATGTGAATGAGCTAGTACTCTCTCCCCATCTCAGGCCAGCCACTCGCAAGCTCCCTTCACCATCACAGAAATTTGGGCAACCGTCAATAAAGTGGGAGGTTTTAAGGTGGCGGGGACTGATGGACACCTGGTTGATTTTTACGAATCTTTCTGGACTTTAGTGAGGACTTGATTGGATTGTTCCAAGAAGTTCGTAGAAATGCTAGACTAGCAGTAGCTGATGCCTTCCATTAATCTCTTATGATTTTAATTCAGAAAAAGAGCTCCTACATTGACATCTAATTTCCGTCCTAACTGCATGGGTGCTCATGCACTCTCCTGAACATTACTTTTTTTCATCATTAGTATTATCATTCCCTTTTCCTCCATCCAAACAAAGCTTTAAGAGTTGTACTTAAGTTCATTACTTTTTATTCTTGCATAATTTATTTGAGTTGAAACGTGAAAGAGACCTGATTCTGTCTTCCAACTCTGGCAATTGGCAAACATAACGTGGTAACAGTTAATTTGAATTCCGGTGAAAATTCTTTTTTTTTTTTTATCTTCTCAAAATTTCTGTTTGCCTTTTCCACTGAAGTCATGTTGCTAAATAACAAATGAAACTATAAATTAATACAGAATAATAAAGCACTCTTGATTACAGCATGCGAGAGGGAGGATAGTTTTGTCTTAGAAAGAAGGGTCAAATTTTATGTTTGAAAATCCCATTTACCCAACACAAGGCATCCAGTCGCCTGAGAAGAAACCGAAAGTGAGAGGATGGACGACCGGGATTTGCCTGGTGGCGGGATGCACACAACACACCGTAGGTCTTGAGCTATGATCACTGTTCTTCACATCGGTGCAACGAGGTACACCTGTTCTTGCTTAATGAGCACACCTCCATGTCGCGGAGTGCATTCACTGGCTAGGCTGAAGCAACTGTTTGAAAAAGCACCGCTGCCGTCCAATTCTTCTTCATGGGTGGCTGCCATGAAAGGAGCTTCCTCCCCTCTTGATGCATTGGGCTTTTACGCCCACATGCACCGACAGGGTGTACTCCCCAACAGCTTCCTTTGCCTCTTGGTCCTCAAATACTGCACTGCTCTATCCCACCACCCCTATATGATTCTCCACTTCCATGCCCACTTCCTCAAGATCGCTCTCCATGGTCATCTCTACGTTGGTACCGCACTCGTCAATGCTTACGCAAGTTGTAACAGGATTGTGGATGCTCAGAAAGTGTTCGACGAAATGCCCCAAAGAAACACTGTCACATGGAACACCTTGATCACTGGATATTCCAAATGTGGGGACATTGAAACGGCATGGTTGGTATTTGAGGCCGTACCGGAAAGGAATGTGGAGTCTTGGTCTGCTATAATTTCGGGGCAGATGGGAGTTAATAGGTGGACTCAAGGCCTTGAACTTTTCAGGGAGATGCAGTTGGCTGGTGTCAAGCCTGATAAGGTGGCCCTCATAAATGTGCTGTCTGCTTGTGCTCAGGTTGGTAGCATGGGGCTTGGCATGTGGATCCACGCCTACATTCAGAAAAATAGTTTTGAGTTACGAGTTGAGCTTGGAACGGCGTTAGTTGACATGTATGCAAAATGTGGGTTCATAGATGGTGCTCAGCAGGTGTTCACTTTGATGCCTGAGAAGAATATAATGACATGGAGTGCCATGATCAGTGGGTTGGCCATGCATGGATGTGGCAAAGAGGCTCTTGACCTCTTCCAAGAGATGCAGGCAGCTGGGGTCAGACCAAATGAATTTACTTTAACTGGAGTTTTAAGCGCATGTAGCCATGCAGGTTTGGTCGGGGAAGGCAAGAGGTTCTTTCATAACATGACTAAGCAGTATGGGGTGATACCCAGAATCGAACATTATGGCTGCCTGGTTGATGTCCTCAGCCGGTCTGGGCTGCTCGATGAAGCATATGACCTGGTCAAGTCTATGAGAATGAAACCCAATATTGTTGTTTGGGGAGCTCTTCTTGGTGGTTGCAAGATCCATAGACAGATTCAACTAGGGGAGCACATAATTGAGCACATTTTGCAGCAGCAACTAGTGAACCCTGAAGATAATGGTGGCGTATATGCTTTGATCTGCAACATGCACGCCGCATTTGGCAACTGGAAGGATGCAGAAAGGATGCGACAGATGATTAAAATAAAACAAGTTAAAAGGATTCCAGGTTCAAGCCTAATTGAGGTGGGGGACATGGTTCATGAGTTTGTTGTAGCCGACAAGTTGCATCCCCAAAGACGGGAAATACTTGAGATTCTTGGTGAGATCTTTCAGCAACTTGAAGCAATTGGATATCGAGCAAACACCTCCCCCGTGTTCTATGATATAGAGGAAGAAGAGAAGGAATGTGCTATTAGGTACCACAGCGAAAAATTGGCTATTGCTTTTGCTCTAATGAGTTTGTGTTCAGACGTTACTGTAAGGATTGTGAAGAACCTGAGAATTTGTGACGATTGTCACAACTTTGCAAAGTCTGTTTCGGAAGTTTATGGCCGAGAAATAATTATAAGGGATAAAGCTAGGTTTCATCATTTCAAACAGGGCTCATGTTCGTGCAGGGACTACTGGTGACTGACAATAAACAAAGAACTCATGGTCTCAAAGTTTCAAAGCTCATTTGTCACTGATCAGTAGAACAGATAATGTGCCGTGATTTTGCTATAGCATTCAGTAAAGAACAAAGTTGCCTTCATATACGATGTCCTGATATCAGTCATTCAAGAATGGGGATTCAGCTGCGTGAGCAACCCAACTTTTGATATAGATTTCCTTTATTACAGCCACAGTAAATGGGATAATGATATATAGGCAGCTCAAATTTCAGTTCTTTGCATCTGCTTTTCCTCTTTGGAAGTATTGGGGATATTATAACAGCAAACTGCTGAAGGGTCGGGCTATCTGCAAGGAGGAGTTCCGCCAAATGCACATGGCCAGAACGTTTATTCTCCTGGTCGACTTTGTTTCAAGCATCTGGAATCCGGATATGGAACACCAAAGTATTTAGGCATGATATCACAAAATGAAAAAAATGGAAGGTTAAGATACCATATGAAGTGGATGCTTGGTGATATATAACCATCCTCTTCATGTGTCCCCTTTGCTGGCTTAAGCTGGACGTTTATAAAGGACACAGAAGGCAGGATACTCGCAGAACTAGAAACAGGATTCTCGATGAGTGGTATCTTTCTACTTCAGCAATTATTAGCCACTAACTTCATGAATATATCCTTTGTCCAAACTCCTAGGAATGATCTGGCTAGAAATGACTGAAAAATCTCCATATAACATTCCTGAGACTGCCGGTACAAGTTCATCCATGATCAATGAAGCAGTACAGCTGCATAAAAAGAATTAACAAGATCTGATTCGTTTGCAGCTTGAAGCTTCAAAAGTTTTCACATCAAGTATTCATTAATGAAGGCTCTAGAGCGAAACAATTCTGAGGCTCTGCATCTACTTGTTCCCACAGCTTGTCTATTAAAAGGTACGAGGTAATGACGCATATATGCAACTGCAAATGACGATACTTCTTGCGTATGCAATGGTAGCCATAGAGAGAGCTTGTTTTGGATTCAGAATGAGCATTTAGAGGATTCCATCACCGGAATCAGCATATAAGCAAAAAGTAAATAGTACAAATGGAAACGCAGTAGTGCTCGCTTTTATTTTAAAAGCCCTTGCAAGCTGATCCTCTGGGCCTTTGTCACTTCGTGACCAAGTGTGAAATTTAAAGATGGTTATAAACCAAAGCTAAATCAGAAACGTATAAAAGTTTCCAGTTCCTGCTATACCCTTTATATGATCACAGTAGTGCAAGTTACTCGCTGAGGAATGAAAAGCCTCTTTTATACTGGTTTCTTTCTTTCCTTTTTTCATTTCAATGTAAGAACTGGGCTTAGCAGACTGCAGCAAGTTATGTCAAGAAACATATCTCGAGTGTTTAACACTATGCCTCTACCTTAAAGGTTATTAGGTCTAACCACCTTCGCAAGGTAGAGTGTAGTGCACCTTATTGTGAGTTGTATGACTTCAGGGACATGATTTGAACCCAAGGCTCCTAATATCGCCTTGAGATATGCTACACAAATGGGAGAAGATGAAGTAAATGAGAAGCTCAGCATCTGCAGAACATGTCAGAATAAGACTGCAAGGCGTTGGACTTCATTCAATTTTTGCCTTTTCTTTACACTCAAAAAGTTGGTTTTATATCTGAATTGAGTCCATACCTCGTTTGGAACCAGATCCAGGAGTAGCACTCAGTTCTTTGGCAAATGAAGGTCGAAATGGTGAACTAGTCTTCTCAGACATTCTTATCCAGACGCCAGTTAACATCTCATTATTCAACTGCACTTGCTTACTTTCCGAAACCATGAGGAAATGGATTTTTATGTAAAATCCGTGCAATGTCTAGAGCATTTTCTATTCAAAGTTCATTCACTTAGACCGCGGTGGTAACTATCTATCCCTAGCTTGTAAAGTTCAGGTGCAGCAGTTGAAGCTAATTAATTTTGTTGACTTTTCCAATGAGGAAGTAAGATTAAGACACTAAAGATTGTTCCGAAATTCAGGGATACCTACGACTTGCACCTTAGTCGTCGATGCCATTCATCTATGGAGTGAACGCCAAACCACCTTAAGTTTTAGTCTCTCTATGTAATTCTTCAAATGGATTGTTCTAGAATTTGTTCGTTTACTTCTCCAATGGTCTGGATTGTTCTAGAATCTGTTCACCAAGTTCTCAAACTGCTGTCGATGCGTGGGGCATCCAAAGCCAATCCAGCCATAGTGGTGGGGCTGCTTCTTCACGGCATGAACGAAGGCATCATCATGTACAAAAAGGCATTCCAAATTCTGGAAATTCGAAGTGAAAACATGCCCAGTTTGATCCTATTGCCAATAGAAAGACCTTGGTATATAAAAGAATTGGCTTTATGATTTGGTATCATCTACCGTAGGGGGGAGGGGGAGAGAGACAGAGAGGGATTGCAGGACGAGCCATTTACTATGTTATCATCTGCTCTTGTTTGGATTAAGTAAAAAGACCCCTACTTGATCCTCACGTTGAGAGAGAGAAATGAGTTCAATTATATTTATATGCATATAAAAACACTGGCTTCATGTTGCGTTTACAGATGAGAGAGAGAGAGAGAGAGAGAGAGAGAGAGAGAGAGAGAGAAAGAGAAAGAAACCGAAGCTGACAAACCAATGTAATCGTGTAAAGTAGTATACAACAATCAGAGAGAGATTAATGCAAGAACTGAAGCTGATAAATCTGTTTAATCATGCAATGATATATACAACGGTCATCAATGCCTTTCCATAACTAATGAATGCTGAGTAGTTCACATTGTATTTTACAGGCTGCCAACCAATGCTACATACAAACTATAGAACACCAGGACTAGCTAAAAGACTGTCTGATCCGGTGACAAGCGCTTCCCCTACTGCGCTGGTTCTGTGCACCTCTCGTTCATCTTCGGCGACGGAATGACGAGAGGTGATAGAAGTGGAATGGGGATCTTGTATTCTGCGGCAAAATTGAGAGGATTCAGTTGCAATGACGCCGGCGCCCGCTTCTGTAACCTGCTAGGTTGCCGCCTCTGATCGCCGGTGGTCCGAATCCGGGTATCCCGCGGATTCTTGGCTGCGTCTGCCATATCTCACCCAATTCTCAAGCTGAAAGGAACTGTTCGTAATATATGAGAGAAACAGGCTGAAAGCAAAGCTGGTTTTATAGAGGGGGCGACAGAGGAGGGGAAGGGAAGAAGAGAGGGAGGTGGAAAAGTCGTAAAGAATGCGCGTGGTTGACACAGCAACATTTCAAAACATGCTACGTGGCAAAAGCGGCAAGCTTCCATTGTTTTTATAATCTCTGGTCGGCATAACCTGCAGCCCGCAATCGAGAGAACGATCGACCGCCTCTTCTTGACCCGTCGGAAAAACCTTTGAAATGTCTTTCATTTTCAACCTAAAACTTGAAAAACTAGAATATTTTTCTGACCAACCACCCAAATGTTCGGCTTCATAAGTATTTTTCTGATTCGAAGCGTCACCAAGTATTCCAATGTTTTAAAAGAAAAATAGAATTTTTCTTTTTCCTTCGCCCTTAGAATAGAGAATTCTTGAGTTTTGAACTTGCACCGATGTCAATGGAATGGGTTCTACTTGGATCTATTGTTCATTATATTGGATTTTATTAGATGTTCACATATTCATATTAAATAAATTCGAAGTTGAGTTGAATGAAAATGAAAAAAAATTATACCATATTTAAATCTACATTTTAAATTTGAAATCTACATCTTGTTCGAATTCGGTTTTTAAATTCACAATTAATGAATCCAAATCCGACTTTTAAATGTGAAATGAGTCGGAGCTGAGTTTAGTATATGGTCAAGACCAACCTTCAAAATATGTGGATATTGGGTATAGCTCGATTTAATCATATCCTACTTAATTGAATTTGGATCGAAACAGCTCTGGCCCGAATTTAATTTGTAAATACGGTTCGACTTTTGCATGGAATATGTCATCCGGATATTAGGCTTGAAAATTGTACTTAGACTGCACCTTAGACGTGAATTAATTTGTTAAATAATCAGATTCTAATTGGATGAAACAGAATTCTGGATTCAAATTGTTGATCTGATATATCAAACTCATTGGCCTTCACGTAGAGTAGGTAAAGCCAATGAGAGCTTAATCTAATTGATGGTTTAGACACATTAAAAGGAAAAGGAAAAAAAAAAAAGCAGGTCAACGGAAGAACAACATGAAACGGTGACGTCTCATTGGGGGTTGAAGAGAGAAATTTTTGTTTTCAAGTGACATAAACCAAGTCCAGTGGGTCCAACCTTTGACTGCTCTCCATATTCTAAATACAAGCGAAAAAACTGATCATAGACGGCCCCGCGAAGCTAGGATGGGCTGAATGTTTCAGGACGCGTTTGATGGTTTGGAATTTTGATTCAAAAATAAAAAATCTTACATTATAATTCCTCCTTAAACTTGATCGGAAACAAAATTTCAAGTTCCAGGTTCCTAATTCTGGAAAAAACAATACTTTGTTTGTTTAATAATTCCAATTTTTTTAACAAAATTGAGTATTTTGATTTTAAAATTCCATGATATCAAACACCCCCTTAGGAACTGATTGTCAAAACAGAATTTTTAAAAATTTTTATGAAGTAAAATTTCATTTTTTTAGTCATAGAGAAGGTCATGGCCCCTTCCAGCCCCTTGGCTCAGCTCCTGCACACAATAGAACCTTCAACCCAACTTGTGGGGTGTCTTACTTTCAGAAAGCACCTGATGGTTGACCATTTTTTCATTGAAAATATTAAATCCACATTGAAATAAAAATATGGTCCAATACACAACTGGGGCATGACAGAAGGGTGGTGGCAAGGTGAGGACTTTGATCAAGTGTTTCACCTTGCAGCTGGCAATTTTTGGGGCGCTTTCTCATGGTGTTGCCTTCCTAAGGCTTGGTGGTTCGAGTTGACCCGCAATCTCGTTGTGTGGCCCAACGCACTCACGACACTTGTAAGGTTCTCATGGGCCATGACAATGCTAAGCTAAATCTCTCTCTTTTGAAATTAAATTAACTTGATTGGATGTGGTTGTGACAGACGACGCCGCGTGGTTGAATGGCAAACTGCCAACTGGCTAGTCTTGTGGCAAAGGGGGAGAGAACTTTAGTAAGTAATATAATATTTCAAAATTTTAACAAAAGCCAAAATATAATATTTCATCTTTTTTATACATCTTAAATTAAAATTAATAAGTAAAAATATTGATTTTTAAAAAAAGCGAGGTTGGAACATGGCCCCTGCCAGCCCCTCCTCCCTTCGTCCATGGTTGATACCTAATTGAGAATACTGGCTATAACAATGAGCTCTACAAATAACATGGGACTTGACTTACCATGCAATTGGTTTTTAAAGTCACCCAACCATCTAATCGACATTATCTAATCGACATTATCCGATATAACATGATGAATAATTAAGAGAAGAACAAAGAAAAAAATCACCATTTTCATAATCTAATATTAAGTCATACATTTTTCTCTTTTTTTTCAACCATTCATTTGCTTCAATTGAATGACCATGACTAGATGCCTGGGTGACTCTAGTTAGCTAGAGTTATTGTTCACTTAATATATATATTTCGAAATATATATATTTCGAATTTCCCATATATATATATATATATACCATCCATCCCAAATCCATTTTCCTAGAGACAATCTCGGAAATTACTTTGTTAGTTAGGATCTTTAACTACTAAGGTAAAATGGGGATAAATATTCACCAAAACATCCACTTTATCCTCTCCCAACTACTTGATCACGAATTTGGAAAGATTTTACCTAAACAATCTCGAGATACCTTGTGAGATAATTCATTAAAAATTGAGATAATAAGCAGATCCAGCTCTTTCAGACCCTAGCTCAAGAAGTCGGAGATGGCTTGGCAGCAACTCTCTCCGGGCCTCTCCGTCCGATCCATCTATCTGAATTCACCCGGCCCGGCTTCTTTCGTCCCCTATCACTTATGCCTGGAGCTAAAATATAGTAAATCACTCAAAATCATGTGAATTAGGTAGGGGAGATCCTAAAATTGTGATTTTGGCATATATGTAATGTTATGTTAACACATGAAAAATGAGATTAAAAGCAAAATATGTCTACTTAAACTGGTTTTCCCAAATCATGAGAACCCTGTTTTGAATTTTCATGGTCAAATGTATCCTAACTCAATTCCTAATTCCCATTCTCGGATTTGGACACTGAGAAGACTGCCAAAGAGGACAAGGATCATAAAAAATGCGTCCACCATTGAGCTCTTCATGGAAAAGAAGACACAGTCTACCATTGGAATATATAAAATGCAACGTGAAACATTTTACTGATTCTATGTATGTTTTCCTAAAGTTCAACATATATGCAGTGGATGCATCATGAACATGCTGGAGACTGTGAAACTCAGAGGCATCCATGAAGTTGAATGCATGCATGGAATATGAGAATGAAGGCACTGATGAATAAATGAATACAAATTCAAGCTAATGATACAAAGCAAACTCCTAGATGCATAACGTGGTATATGGTTGTCTTTGGATCAAATTCCCCAACGTTGCATGTCTGCAACACTTTGAAATCATAGACCAAAAAGAGAATGCAACCCACTTTAAGAAGAAAATATAGCGAAAACTAAGAAGAATTGCTCAAGACAAATTATACTTGGCTATTTCTAGCCCGTTTCAATAATTTCACACCATAAGCTTCATTAATGCCTCAATTACAAGCTTTATAGCAAGGGAATCATGAATTTCCTGGCTTTCTTCACACGGAGAACCTCCCAAAGATGGTATAGGTCATGATTTTACTGAAACATAACAAAAGAATCCATAAACAAATCAAACAATGCATAAAACACAAACTCTACTCTATGGGTTCCTATTTTAAAGAAAAGGAGGAAGAGAATACCACAAACGCCGCCAGTCAAGGAGTTGAAGATGCCTCACCTTGCTGGTTGTTCTATTGGGAACTACAATTGATAATTGGCATTGGGGATAGGGAAAGAAAGTTTTTCTGGAAGAACAAAGGGTACTGCCAACAAACGTCGAAACAGTGACAAAGGCCACAATCCTTTAATGATCGGTTCACAAACATTGAACCTTGAGAGAAAAGTCCAACGCTCCCGCTGCCCTGAAAAAACAGTCAATAAAATGAAAAATAGACACAAGAAACATGGAATGGAAAGATGAGAAGGTATGGAAGAAAGAGGAAGAAGAGATATGCAAAAAAAGATCGAATCCTGTTGGTAAACACCAACCAGATGGTGAGACTGAGAAGAATCAACACATGACTGTAAATCCACCCTCGGACGACCTTCTGGTGTTCTCTCAGAGTTTCTTATGCCTTGGGGGTCGTGGAGAATTGTTTAGGAGTCTGTACTTCAAAATTTTCAAACCACTAAAACTACACCCTAAAATTGCTAAAGCGAGCTTGGCACCAACTGAAGGGGCAGTGTTGTAACTTTTTCCATAAAACTCACATCGGTCACGGTTTTAAATATGAATTTACTTCTTCATTTGGTCCAAGGTTCATCATCTTCACTTTGGATTGGACCAGATCCAAATTCCCCACTGAATATTTCCCAATCACAAAAACGTGCACTCATTTTAACTATGATTTTTGCGCGGTTTGGACCCCATCATATCTTGTTGCATAAAACCACCCATACATAGGTTTCAAACGCTAATGCCATAGATGAATGCTTTTTTTCAAGCTAAAAAAAATGATGCATTTCTTGTTTCAGAAGTTGAATCAAGCCAATCACTAGATTTTACCCTTTTACTATTTAAGTATCTAAATGTCATGCTGATTCTAATATAAGAATAATGCAAACATGCCCTACTTCTTGAAAATAATATTTTATTGTAAATCTAATGTGATCTTCAAACCTTCTGATTCATAACAAGATGTTCATTGTCATCATGGGTCATGCAACAATTTATCTTAAGCTACATGATGCATGTGTTTCAAAGATTTGATGATTAGGGTTAGCTTTTGGGGGAGTTAAAGTCGAGAACATAATCTAGATTCTAATTGTTAGAAATGGTATGATACAGTGTTGTAAAAAAATCAGAAATTAAATATATATCTATATATATACACATACCCACAAAGTATATGAAAATGAACATTATTAAAAAAAATGTAAAGCTTTATCTATAGATGCCATATGTTGGATTCAACTTGGCTGATTCAGATGTCATAATGAAAAGTCTGATTCAAATGTCATAATGAAAAGTTTGATACAGTTGATCATATAGGTTTTTTTTTTTTTCAAATGAAAGACCTTATTTTTTACAATTCTATCTCAATTAGGATGCATTGTTTTACTTCTTAGTTGGCATTTTGATTCTGACAAGTACATGAATGGCAGATTTTACGTATTAGGATGGTGTCTATGGTCCATGTCAAGTGGCCATGCCATTTTGGTTTTGGGTGCCTGGTGCATTGGAGTGAATGTGAATGTGGCAACTGATACATATAATTGTTTTGTTATGTTAGTAATTTTTCATGTTCTAAACATATTTTTTTAAAATATTAAAGAATTATTTGTTATTCTGTATTGATGAAAACACCAATCTCATGCATTTCATATAGGAAGATTGCAAGTCAAATGATGTCATATGTCATCTTATGCATAGAAGGTTATATTTTTTGTTTAGCTGACAAATGACATGTTTATTGCAGTTAAAGCAAACTAAGTTGGATATTGAAATGTTTGATGATCACAAGTGTGAGCTAGATGTATACTTAGTATGGTGTGAAAGAGAAATTTACATGTACTATTGATTCAACTAGAACATATCTTTAATGATCAAGTTAGACCATATATTTTTAGTGGTTTAGTCAAAGTTTTTTATTTTTGAGTTCTACAACATCTGGTGCCAATGCTTCTAGTTCAGTTTCTGTTAACAATATAGAAGCTGACATGATTCTTACAAAAGCCAAGTTACTAAGATCAGCTGTATGAAAGGAGTTTAGCAAGACAATAAACGAATAAGGTATTCAATATATTATTTGTCAACACTATAAAGTATCTATGGATTACAATAGTAAGATGTGCATCACACCATTTAAAGAATCATTTAAAGGCATGTCTAAAAGGTCTAACTTAGAATTAGGCCAACAACGTCTGGTCATTGGTGAAAAGACTAATGATGGAAAATGTACTGTTGGTACTTTCAAGTTTGATTCAAATAAAAGCCAATTTGATTAAGTCAATATAATTATTCTTCATGAATATCCATTTTATACAGTTAGTCATTCAGGCTTTTAGAAGTTTATTAAAGGATTACAACTACAGTTCAAGTTAGTGTCACGTAACACTGTTATATCATATTGCATACATAGTTATAAAGATGAAATGACAAAATTACATAATATTGTAGAGAAGACTAATGGGAGGATTAGTCTCACATCTGACATGTGGACTTCGTCCTGTCAGAAACGTGGTTATTGATGTTTGATTGTACATGTTCATAATAGTTGGAAAATAAAAAAGAAAGTTCTCAACTTTGTTATGGTTGAAACACCTCATACAGGAGAAAAACTTGCATCAGTCATCAAAAATTGTTTATTAAAATGGAACATTGATCGCAAGTTATTTTCAATTACATTAGATAATTGTTCGACAAATGATATCATGGTTACAAAATTAATAGAGTGGCTCCTTGAAAAGGATGCACTTGTTTGTAATGATTTTTTTTTTCAAGTAAGATATGCTGCTCATATTCTTAATTTGGTTGTGCTAGATGATGTCAAAGAAATAAGTAATATGATTAACAAGATCAGAGAAATGATAAAATATATCAAGCCATCTCCAGCTTGATGTGAAATTTTTGATCGAGCAGTGCATCATGTCAAAATTACTTGTGAGAAAAAGTTACGTATTGATGTTCCAACTAGATAGAACTTAACATTTTTTTATGTTTGATGTAGCTTTACAATATAAAGAAGTTTTTGGTTGTTTTTAAGAACTTGATAGTCACTATCATTTGACACCGACGAAGGACAAGTAGAAGAAGGCTACTATTATTCATAACAGTTTAAAAATATTGATGCTACTAATAACATTTCTGCAGTTAAGTATCCAACTTCTAATATCTTCTTTAAAGAGTTTTGTGAGATAAAGATGGAAATTGAAAAAATGTGTTCAAGTTCAGGTATTTGTCTTTCAAATATGGCAATGAAGATGAAAACAAAGTTTGACAAGTATATGAATATATGCAATTTAATTTTAGCGGTTGCAGTGATATTTAATCATCATTATAAGATCAAAATAATTGAGTTTTTTTATAGGCAATTTTATAAAGATGAAGTATATGAATATGTCTATGCAATTAAGAACTACCATTGTGATCTTTATGATGAATATAAAGCTACTTATGCATTGAAAACACTCTCTACATGTACTAGTTATATTGTTGATGTTGAGATGAATAGTGATGCATCTAGCTTTACTTCTTTAATTGAATTTTCTTCTAATAAGAAGCCTAAAACATGTGCACTAGATGACTTTCTTGAAGAATCATCACAAAGTCAATGTACAAAATCAGATTTCAAGTTGTATTTGGAAGAGCCCATTTATTCAAAAAACAATTCAATTGACATTTTGACATAGTGAAAGGTCAATGCATTTAAATACCTTGTGTTATTTAAAATGGTATGTGATAATTTGACTATTTCTATATCAACTGACAGAGTCAACATTTAGTACATGTAGATGTATTCTTGATTTATACAGAAATATGTTAGGTACAAAGACCGTGGATGTTTTGATTTGTACACAAGATTGGTTACAAGATCAATCTGAAGGTCATTTACTTATTATTAATGCTTTTAAACATATTTTTGTGTTACTTATTTTATTCTTTTGTTAGATGATTTCAATTTGCTTACACCTTTATTTGAGAGAAAGCATCATTTGCATCTGCATACATTGAAACTGAATCATAATTTAGATGTATATATTCTTTTGTACTTATCTGTTTTCATTTGCATAATGCAGGTTAATTTGATAGCATTATCTTCAGGACCTTAATATAGTATCACATAGTTTAAGTATATATCCAAATAAAAAGATCATATCCATTGTGACAAATAGAGGAATTAAAAAAAATTGCAAGCTTGGACTATATGGTGATTTTTTTTTTACTATTAAAGTTGTCAAGGATGACTAGTCTCTTGTTGCATCAACGAACAACAACCAAGTACAATTTTTGGAATTTTAAATTTGCATGCTCTATTGAATGAAGTTTGATGATGTATTTTATATATATATATATATATATACACACACTTGCTCTCTCTCTCTCTCTCTTTCTCTCTTAATAAGCTTGACAATTATCACCACTCAAGTTTGAGCTAGTGTGATGTTAAGATTGTGTTTCTTAGTTTTTTTTAGTGTTTACTATATATTTTCGTACATAAATTGGATTTGGATCATATTTACATATGGGTTAAAAGTCATAGATCGGATTCCGATGGATTCGGATATAACTTAAAAGTCAAATTCAAATCGGATTCGGACATAACTTAAAAGTTGGATTTATATCAGATTCAGGTATAACTTAAAATTTGGATTGGATTCAAGTATAACTTAAAAATCGGATTCAGATTTAACTTAAAATTCGGATTTTGATCGGATTCAAGTATAACTTAGAAATCATATTCGGATCAGATTTAGATATGGTATAAATTTTTTTCATCCAAATTTGAATCTTAATCTGATTATATGAACATCCGAAAAGTTGGATATAGTAAAAGGTATACATGATCCGAATCCGATCCGTTGACACCCCTAATGGCACCCAACTCCAATCAGCCCTGGCTTACCCAAGAAGAAGTGCATGTTGAGAATATATATTGGTTGACCAATTTGGAAGGGAGATAACCCTGCCAACACTAGATTTAATGCTAAATTTTAGGAGATTGGAATGGCCTGTCACTCAAAAGGGAAGATCTCCATATTTGCGAAGGACCAGATTTCATTTGGTTTTAGCACCAACAAGAAGATAGGAGATTCAGAACAATTTTAGGAGATTCGAATTCATTTGAATTATTTCTAGATTTATCGTCTTTAGATGTAGGAATTTCGGGCGCAAGCTTATTTAAAGGCTCTTTAAGCCTCGTTGTAGAACATCTTTACCAATTCCAATGAAAGTAGAGTTTTAAGAGAGATCAATGTTGCGTTAATCTTTCTTTCTCCTTGTGAGATAGTGAAAGAATGTCCGACAAGTCCTATGGTTCCAGCGAGTTTGCCACCTCCTTCGCTTGTGACTCTAGTGTAGGATCCCTCGTTGAGCCTTGGTATTCACCAGCTAAGGCACAACACCGTAATCCGAGTAGCAGCTACACCTAGTTGCTGATCATCTTCATCCTCGTCCGCCTGCACAAAGGTTACCCACCAGCAGCAACTTCCCTGCTGTCACACCTGCCCATCTTTGCACCATCGTCCAACAGGAGCAGCCCCTTCAGCTGTGCCATCACCAACCTTTCGTTGTTTCATCTTCAACAACGTCGGCAACCTCCCTACCTTTTTCCCAATTCTACTCGAGATCTTATCAGAGGTTCTGTTTCCCCAAGAAGCACTCTGCTGCAATCGGATTTAGCCAAAGCTCGTTCGAGAGACCTTCTCTTGGTCTGCGCTTGTTTAAGCTCCATGCGAAAACCATAGCAACGTGGTATTGGCCCGCACAAATGCCTAACAACGACTTTGACCAAGTTGTTTAGCCAGGGTAGGTCGACAGCCTTGACTCTTCCACAGAACCTCACCGAATAGCAAGGTTGGCGCGACAGCTTCGACCTAGGGTATCAAGGCCATCTTCGCTATCTAACATGATTCGAGGGCCTCATCGCTCACGGCCTCATCACCTCGAGCAATGGCCATGGTGCTAGGGACAGTTTTTCCCCTTGTTTTGTTTTTTAATTTTTCAAATAACTTTGATTAAAGGAATATTTATGTATTTTTACCGTTGATTTTAGTGATATCTTTTCTTTTTATTTTTTTTCAGATAAACATGGTTAAAGGGATATTTATGTAATTTACCCATTGATTTTAATGGTTTTCTCGCTAAAGCCGTTGTTATTTGTTAAGAATGAAGTTGAGGCGGTGCGATGAATTTACAACTTCCTTCGCCCAACGTTTTCAAAGCAAAAGAATCGTGCTCGAGAAAAACCCTAGATTGAGGGAGAGGGGAGTCCGCTGTAGCAAGCTGAAAAGGGATAGCTTGATTAGGCGGTAAATCCGATCCGACCAATTTTCCGTGCTTCGTCCGCCGGGTACGTGCCCTCTTTCTCCCACACTCTCCCTCTCTTCTGTTTCTGGGATCAGTGGACAATGCAAGAGTGAGAAGAGAACAAGAACACAATATCGAAGGCTTGGCGGTGCAATGAGATGCCTGTCTGAGCTCAAGAACTGTGCAAAATGAAGAAAGGGGCCTTCTGTTGTTCCTCTTTCATGTCTGATGATCTCTTTGGTTTTTTATCTTTAGAGATCAGAGTATTCATATTGGATAATACAATCTCTCTCTCTCTCTCTTTCTTGTTGTTGGGTAATAAGTGGAGTTTGTGGACATCAAGATGCTGTTTTTTTTTTTTTTTTGTAACCCCAAGACCAGTGGGTGCTTGGAAGATGAGGTACCATGAAACTCGTTCGTAGATTACTGCAATAGGGTTGGAGTTTGGCGGTGTTAATGGGCATTTTTGTTCTCCTGGACTCTACTTTTGCCAGTCTATTTCTCTTCTTTGGTGTTCTTTCAAGTGATCTTTGTGTGCCAACCATAAGGGAGTTCTGAGTCCAATTCAGGCAGATCTTGCACAATTTTCTTGTTAAAGGGGTAGATTTTTGCTTTGTAAGTTCCATTGATTGCTCGGCGTCAAACACTTCGCAAATGAGAACATGAGATTTTAGGGCTTGTTGGTAGGATTAGGATTTGAGAATCTGAATTAGGATGGAAAAGTGGTACTGGGAATTCCGGCTTATTAACTCTTCTTAGGGTTACGGTTGTTTGGTTGCTTGAAGGAAGTTCATTGTTGTGCTCTTCGGCAATCCAAATTTTAAAAGCCTTTTCCCTCCTTGATTACCACCTTCCAGCTTTGGTGGGAAAATGTTCAATTGGTCAGTCTTATAAATGTTTCTTTTCTCTGTTTTCCCCAAATACCAAGTTGCAGGTTTTGTTGGGAAGTGGTAAAATTTGCCATACATAGTCTGAACTATTCCAGCATATGGCGAAAGCAAGTAAGAAAATTTTCCCACCTACTCTACTGCAGAAAAATTGTTTGTGTAAAAGGTCATCCAAAAATGTGAAACGAAATTCTCTTGCGACATATTTATACTTGTGGGGAAGGATCAGGAAGATGCTCTACCTCATAGTCTGTATGATGCTTTCCTCTTTCATTTCTCCCTTTTTGTTTAATGAGTAATTTTTTATCATTCCTCTTAGAGTCACGGTTTATGCATATATGGGGTTCTTTGTCACACCTCTTAGTTCATCCTCCGTGGGGCTTTTCAGGTGAACATCAATGGCGACAGGGGGGAGGCTTCGGGAGCTCATGAAAAAGTATGGCAAAGTGGCCTTAGGAGTCCATCTCTCTGTCTCTGCAGCGTCCATTACCGGTCTCTATGTTGCCATCAAGAACAATGTAGACGTCCAGTCCATGCTCGAAAGAGCTGGTCTTCCTGGCATTGGCCGTCCACAAACTCCTAAGGATCAGGAAAACAAGGAGAAGCTCTACAATGACGACCTCATCGTTGAGGAGGAACCTGTTCTCACACAAAAGAAGGAGAAGAATCGAACGGCCGAATTGGCAGCATCAACTGGCGGGGCACTCGCAGTGGCTATCCTCTTGAACAAGGCCCTCTTCCCTGTTCGAGTGCCGATTACCCTTGCTCTTACTCCTCCGATTTCAAGATTTCTTGGGAGGAGAAACATCCTTAAGAACCATGTATGAGTAAGTCGTGCTTTCCATAAAAGAGATTTTTTTTAGCTGTGTACATAATCTTTCTTTCATTTTTTTCAATTGAAATTTGATAGAAATTATAAACAAAGCTTTGAATCTCTCTTTTGTTCATGGTTTGTTGGTGGAGTCTGAGTATAGTCTTACTTGCCTTTGATTATCGGATGTCTGTAGCTTTGAAACTACTTTATGCATTTCATATGGACTTGGATGTTACCTGAACTTCAACTTTCTGAAGTACTCTTCAGAGACCGTCATGGAGTATGTAGTGTGGTACATATTCCTCATTTTGAGCTGATTAAGGCATCAAATTTTACATTTTACTCTATGCCCGAGCTTAGAATGAATTGTTTAGGACGCTCTAGGAGTATGGAGACTGCTTGGCAACAAGGTTTCATAAGCAATGAAAATTGCTGTTTGGTTTTTCGAACGTCCTTCAGTTCACAAACAGTGCATTACAAAGAGAATTGAATCCTCAATATCATATTTCAATAACATACTGAATATAATATAGTTATTGGCAACATGGTCTGTTCAATTTTTTTTGCAATAAGAGAATGGAAATCGCAATCAAGCTCTATTTCTTCTGCGTTGTGAATGCAGGGAAATTTGGAAAAAATCCTTCAATTTATGAGTGTTGCCAACTATAATATTGAAAGTAATGTTTTGTTAGCAGACGGAAATCATATTTTTCCCATGTGAATACGCGCAGCAAGGCAGACCCTTGATGCTGTTCATTGTGATACCATGAAAAACAAAGTCATGTAATTCATGGGGATGAGGATGGCTGTAGGCGGTAGAGAAAATTTTAATGGATGAAAAATAGTAAGTTATGACAGATGCGCACCAACGACTGTTCTTCGTTTGAATGTTTTGTTGGGAAGTTTTCTCTAAGACACCTAAATAATTGGCAGTATTCGAAAGCACACCTACCCATTTCATGTTGCTAAAATTTCTAGTACTGATTTCTATGGTTAATGGAAAAGATTTATCGAACTTAAACTTTGAAATTTAATGGTTAAAGCAGTAAAAAATGATCATTTTACCTTTTAAAAAATAATATGAAGAATACGCCTAACTTTGTTACTACGATTAGGTTGTCTTACTTTATAATGTTAAGTTAAAAAAAAATCACATAATTAATTTAAACATTAGCAGAAGCACTAAGAAATTTACATATGGCATCATTTATTAATCTTAATTAATATAGTTAAGAAAGCTAATACAAGATTAATGTAACAGGTTGAGATTTGAAATACAGGATTAATGTCCCAACCAGTTGTGCAAAATAAGATTTCTTGAAATGATGTATATCTATGAGTAATACATGCCTACAAGTTTCACCCATCACTAGAAGGCTGAAGAATAGCACACATACTTGCTCGTTGCAGCATCTATCAGGATCTGTATATGCACTAAATTCCATCTGTCAAACAGATTACGAACATCATAACCTGTAAAGATCTCAATAGTGGACTCGCTTGTTTGCACATATATCACTTTTAAAACATATCTTCGTGAACTATGATTCTATGCATATGTAGATCAACAAGTTAACCGCTATGTTAATCAATGTCCATTGTAGGTGGAGTCAGAAGCAAAAATATTGCAAACCAATCATGAAAAAAGGGTCTTTAGTCCCAACCAAACTTTTGATGCCTAAAACAAGAGTTTCCTTCAATCAGGACACTAGCAGCTCATCATTGTTTTCCACTTTTTATCAATAAGTTGATCACATATCTAAGAATGAGACGGCAAAGATCTGCGTGGCAACAGCCACTTTCTATATATCCAAGTTCACAAGTCTAATGGCGCCTTGATATGCTCAATCGAGTTCTAATGAAAATTGATGTTTTTTGAAAGTCTTACGTAAAGTGGTTCTGCGAAGTTAACAAGAAAAAAAAAAGTTTTGGTTTCAAATAGCAGCAATAATGTGGAGTTTTTTTCGGTCCACTGATTTAAAGATTAGTTAATTTGTCAGTTTCATTTCTCCATCTTTGAGGGGCATCGAGTCCGCAAACCATCCTTCAAAGAGGCCTTAATTCATGTTGATTAAATGACATCTGATCTTGCCTGATATTCTTCCCAACGTTCCTTCGAAAGTGATTTGGCATCCTCAGCTGATACTAAGAAAATAAATATCCGATGAAATTCACATTTGGGGTTTGGTTAAAGTTTTAGTTTTAAATAAATATTTCATATGTTGGTACGTTTTGTTGTTGGGTGAGTAGGAAGGGTATTCACCTTACTGCTCAATCAAAGAGCAGAAACCTCCACCCTTCCCTTCATTCCCTCAGAATACCAGGTCTAAGTTTGGTGTTAAACCTCCACCCTTCCCTCCATCCCTCAAACACCGTGTCTATGTTTGGTGTGTGGAGTGGCACTATGCTATTCTGCAAGGTCGAAATAGAAACTAGCTGCCCAGCTTTTAGCCTGGCCCAGATTGGACATTAAAAGGAGAAAAGTATGCATATCACCCAAATCAAACCAATATATAATAAACTAAAATAAAATAATATATAGGTTATCAAGCCGATTCAAGCTATTGGTACTTGGAGAAATCCAAATGTCAGGCTGGCCCAACGGACGATCTTGTGTCCTAGGACTGGCCCCCTGCCCGTTCTTATTTAAATCTATATCTCATTGGCAATATCGTTTCAATACAAGAACAACAAGCTGATCAACTCAAGCTTGGATCGTTAAAGCTCTGCTCAATCTTGAGTTTGTGGTATGTTTCGACTCGTTTTCTTTAGTTTAAATGTCAGGTTCGAATTTGCGGAACTCAGGCTCTTTGAGCTCTACTCGGCTCCAACAAAAATAGAACACAATGACCAGCGTTCCTTCAAGTATTTTATTGTTTCTCATTGATTTCTTTTCTCATTTCACTATGTGTTTCCTCTCCCACTTCCGTGATCGACCAATTGCAAACTGAAACCTTCAACAGGTGTTTCAGTTGAAGATTTTTTTAGAGTTTACTAAAATGTCTTCTTTGGCTTAACATACCATCATTGGCCTCCTGCCTCCACTACCATCTCTTTCTATAGCGTCTCGTCTTCCATTACCATCTCCCTCTGTGAACCATAGCAAGTAACTTCTCAAACAAAACAAGTTAAACGAGTTGAGCTTAAGCTCTGACTCAGTCAATCGAATCGATCTCAAGTTAACATTGTAAAGCTTGGTTAGAGAGTCAATCGAATCGAGCTCAAGTTAACATTGTAAAGCTTGATTAGAGCTCAAGCGGAGCTCGGGCTTCACTCAGCTTGTGTACAGTCCTACCTAGTGACCAACTTTTTGCCGGCATTAGAACCCAATGTTAAAACTCTTTAGCTGTAATTCATCCCTAGCTATTATGTTGTCCGTTGTCCTTTCCTATAATTTTGAGCACATTTTGCTCCTCATCAAAAGCCTATTGAAAAGGCAAAGCTTTGATAAACTGTACCCATATTGTAGTGCCGCGTCCATGCGGTGCTTTGTAGAAAAAATTTCGAGACTCTCTCCATCAAATAGGCAATGGAACTTCAATGCATCGGCGTTCAACCTTTTTTTATATAATTTTCAAACAGCCTACCGCTTATTTAATTACAAAAAGTTGATATAGACGGCATTAATTAGTTTAATTATATTAAATTATTCAATAATCGGCTATTTGTGCGTCAATTACTTGAAAATTGTATGAAAAGGTTTTGAAGCATACATGAAAGTTCGAATGACAGGAAGGCGGCGATTAGCCAGGCCAATATTTTTCTCCGTATTAGCTTTCCTATTTTTGAATTAATTATTTCTAAAAGATTTTTTTTTATAATGCAAAGACAACTTTTCAGCATAACGAAATGGAAGAATGAATTGAAAAAAAAAAAATTGAGATGTAGTCATGGTGTAAAATAGATGGCATGGGAGAGGCCAAGGTTGACTTTAAAAGAAAAGATGTAGTCATAATAAAAGAAATAGATGGTATATAAAAAATAAAAGTCACCTTCACACGGTTAAATATCACACAAATCATTTTCTTATCAATAATCGGTATATAAACCACGATCTACCAGTCGAGAAATTATTGCACCAATCTAAAATCAACGGAGTAATAATTAAAAAAATAAACGGAGAACATTTAAAAAAAAAATATTACACCCACAAGTCGAAAAGGAATAAGGAGGTAATAAAAAATATTGCACAAGAACAATGTTAGTCACAGTAACGGGGAGGAGGAACAATCAAATAAAAAATATTACATCCTGTAGCGAGGAGGATTGATCACAGTATTGAGAAAAAAAATTTATTTAAAGAATTGGGGGAGGGTCGGCCGGGCGAGCCAACCCTTTAAAAAGTTCCACAAATTATGTCGGCCATATGTCTTGATAGCCATACAGCACTCACCATCGAGGGCGAGAGTGGCATATTTAGCCAACCGACCCTTTTAAAAACCAAGAGGAGACTCAACCCTGCTATTTATCGAGCAGGTCCACCGTCGAACTTCTCGTCGCTCTTCGATACAGGACTATTTTTTCTTAAAGAAAAGGAAGATGAAGTGAGAAAGGAAGGGCAGCGGGTGGGGCTTTGGAATTGTAGCTTCTCGATTGGAAGTGGGGTAGTGTGACGCCGCCGGTGGCCGTGGCGGCAAGGATGAGGAGGAGAAGGCGAATGGACGGAGCGGGCATGAGAGCGAGCGGGCCGTTCTACCTGGGGAGCCTGAGCCCTGCGGAATCGGCACGGCCTGCAATCCTCTTCGTCACCACCGGCGGCCGCCTCCCGCTTCGACGACGCCCTCCATCTCCACCACCCCTCCCTGCTGTTGCTTTGGCATACTGATTAAGCCCACCCCCGTCCATCTTCCTCATCCTCCACTGCCACCACTAATAGTAACCCTCCAAATTCCTCCTCTCTCCATCAAAATCTCGATGTCAACAACAACAAGAAAGAAGAGGAACATGAGAAGAAGATCACAGACAGAACGGATCATCGCAAATCGATTAAATCAACCATCCATTCAAATCCATCCTTGGATGTCGACGGAACGACTCCAACGGAACGACACGGACGTCAATGCATCGGATTCGAACCCTTCACAATGAACAAACCTGGGTCCACCTTACAAATAAGCCCGGCTATCAGCCAAATTTTAACTCTCCTTGTCCTGTTGGTTCCATTTCATGGCTTAAAAAGCGTCTTTACTGGTTGCCAACTGATGTGATACAGATTGGCTATTGGGCCCTTATCATTCTCATGTTCATGCATTAATTTATTTCTAACTCACCATGTCAGCATACAATATAGAAAACTGCTCTCCAACTGTAAACGGACCAGTTTGCTTGAACTGGGGCCTTTGAAGACCGAACTTATTTCCTCCACGCTTCTTTGGGCCAGTCTGGCAGTCTCTCCCTGCTGCAATGAAAATTTCACTAGCTTTAAGAGAAGAGACTTGCCTAGGTTTTCATCTGCCACTCTAGTGTGAATGATGTTTTGTAGTACCCTCAGGCAGTCCAGCTCTAGTTGACCAGCATTCCCCATATTTCATTTTGGCCTCCCTTAGACTTAAGTGAATATCACTCCTAATGCTAGCTGCCACACGATTTCCCATTGGCCTCTCTGGTAAGCTCCATGTCCTACCATCTGTCCACAAAGAACTTGACGGAGGCTTCATACCCACTCTCCACTGAACATGGTCTCTAATTCGATTCCACCCAACTCCAGGGCTTTTCCAGCAGTATGATCCCATCCATAGGAAATTGATGGTGGTCTCTAATTCGATTCCACCCAACTCCAGGGCTTTTCCAGCAGCATGATCCCATCCATAGGAAATTGATGGTGGTCTCTAATTCGATTCCACCCAACTCCAGGGCTTTTCCAGCAGTACGATCCCTTCCATAGGAAATTGGTGGTCCAAAGATATGTCCAGCCCTCAAGTACCTAGCTCTAATCCATACCTGTGGAATAGAAGGATTATTCATCAAGGGCCCTCAAGCGGTTCATCTCCCTGATTTTCGATTTGGTATATTCTTTTTTGAATTCACTGGTACCTATGGTTTGGCAGCCTATTGCTGGATTTAGACTTGAAATTCAACAAAAGTAATGTTTTCACGCAAGCTTCAGTTTAATTTGTTTGTTACATTGCAAAATAAGGTCCAATACAACCACCAAACCCCATAATTTTGATCCAAGGCTGGTGCTTGGTGTAAGTTTCATACAGATCAACTAGTATATTGTTCCCAGTTTATTGGTACAAAGGTACAGTACCCACAGAAATCAAATTGATAACGAAGGATTTAACCCAACACCAACCCAACCGGCCGAGCTATGTCTGTTGAGGACATAATTTCATTTTTAAAATTTGATTTAAACTAAGATGTAAATTCTTTGCCTCCAAAACCATGTTTTGGGCATACAGGTAAGCAGGTGAGGTTTAACAAGCACAGCCAGCCCGATCAAAGCTATCTGTTATTGAAATGAATACCACCATAGTCCAATAAAATTCCTTTTGGAAGTGTATCCTTCATTCCTTCTGAGCTACAGGGACTTAAGGGCTGCATTTTCATGTGAAACTACTTCAAGTTAGAGTTCAAGTAAAGCTGCTCTTACTCAAGCTGTGTCAAAGGAGACCTTATCAAGCCAGAACAAGTTTGACTTGGAATGTCATCCCAACACGATGTGATACAATTTCCCAAGAAAGGAGTTTCCCATTTGGGCAGGCAAGTGGCAATCAAACAGGACTTTTTCATTTTCTGTTCAATGTGCATTACATCTCCCAAAGCCGCTCTCAGTTGTACAAAGTTACATTCAACTAATTACATGTTTAACTTCTGGCTGTTAAAACCAAAGCAGAGTCTCTCAAATGTGGCCTCCAGAATCTCAATCGTCTTTGACTATATATATATATATACCTCTTTGACGTATCGTACGATACGATGTTGTATCTTACTACGATACACTCCTTGTATCGTAAAAAAACGTATAAGTCCCATATCGTACGATATGGGACCCCACGAAGAAAACGTCGTGGAAACCAGACCTTCATGCTGCCGCGGCTATTGCTTCGCTGTTTCTTGCCGCTATCTCCGCCCTACATCACTAGCGCCTCCCAATGCGGTGGCTGTCTGCTGACTGCATCACCGCCGCCACTTCTTCCTTCTCCTCATCGTCCACGATCCCTTTGCCGGCAGCACACAGCGCATCGCTCTCCTGGTCTTTCGTGCTCAGAGGACAAGGCGGCGGAGCAACACCACCCGCTTCCTCCCTCCTCCATTCCTGCGCTGCTGCTTCCACTATCGATCCGCAATGCGCCCTCCAACGATTTGGGGATGAAAAGCACGAGGTCGTTCTGGTGCGGTGGCAAACTGATCGAACTTGGCGGTTTCGAGATTTTTCTTATGAAACAAAAAAAAAAACAGAAAAAAGAACAACCGACCTATTGTGATCGGTTTCGAGATTTATTCTTTAAATCAAATATGAATCTAACTAATCGGATCCAACATATACATGTAGTTGGCTTGAATCATTGCCTGATGTGAGGGCTTAGTTTGTGAACCAGTTTCGAACTTCTGATATTAAGTTTGAATTCAGATGCAATTACGCAAACCGTTTAACCAAGAAAAAGTACAATGCCATCATTGTTTGTATCAGTTTCCTTAACTTCATGTAATAATATTCATGCACAGTTAACCCATCATTGTTCGTATCAGTTTCCTTGTATCAGTTTCCTTAACAGAATGTAATAATATTCATGCACAATTAATTATTTAAAACAAACTTAGTCTTTTTAGTTATGAAGAACGTATTATTCTTGTATGATTTTTTTTATTTTTTCTGATTTAATTTTTTTTAAATACGATACAGTTACGGTAAGTTACGATATGACGTGTTTAAAGCCAGACTAATACGACTTACTATACATTTTTTACAACATTGCCCCTTTCCATCTATTTTGGTCGTCTTCACAGCCTGCCACATAAGCACATTACAAAACAAGTTAAATCCATATTCCCTTCTACTGTCATCCATATTAACTTTTGATCAGTTTTGTTACACTACGATCAACAGCTTCCACCTTAACGTGATTAACAAATCATGGCATGTTCACTGGCTATTAAAACATAAAACTATAAAAGCTTGCATTGGGCAACAAATGACACCCGTTATTTACAGAAAACTTTGTTAGACCAAGCTTTCCTACCAACAAACTTCTTGATGACCAGAACTTGGCAATCCCTTCAGAACATCTCGAAGAGCATAGTAATGATTATCACATTTATGATCAGAAATCAAGTTGCTTGAGAGGACTATATTTCTAAAATGTTCACCGGGATGCCCCTTCCACAGAGTATAATATTCTATAGCGTCGCCTCCAATGGCAGAAGTCTCCACATTCCTCCTTAAGTGATACAGTTTACCAGGAAGAAACAACTCAGTGGGAGAGGATTTCTTTTTCTCTGGAACATTTGATGACGCACCAGGGTGTTGTGTAGCAGAAGACTTCTTAGTCACGACAGAATCCTTATTAGAAATACCTAATGTAAAGAGTAGAGAGATGTTAGTGCACTTACAGACACCAACAGATTTTCCAGCAGCACAACTGACCATCCCAAAAACAAAACACGAAACAGACAAAAAGTGAAGAATAGTTTAGGACGCAAGACAATTGAATAAAATTTCTGAGAGTATCTCCACCATAGAGATTCACACACAAGCACTTCAAATATATGCATGAGCAGCAGGCAAACAAATGGAAACAATTGAAAGGCATAAAAGATACAAAAACTTGAAGCATCCAAGCAAAAACAGTCTGAATCTATGTTGATCTGACAATGCTGAACAGGGTGGTTGAATTCTTACTTTCAGATCGCAACATCATGTTTTTCAAACTTACATAGAGTACATTCAATCAAATCTAGACTTTACATGCTAAAGTTACAGCAAAAACTACAATGCATAATATCATATAAATGACAGATGATATTGAGATATTCCAAACATTTTAAAAATGTTCTTCATTGTTCACAAGAGCTGAAATAAAGATGGGGAACAACTGCAAATGGATGTCCTTAAAGCTTGTCTATCATTCAGTTTTCCTATATGAAAAGAGGGGGCTGTACCTGAGACACCTTTTGCGCTATTGAAATTAGCATACTCCGTGCATTTCCGAGCAACATCCTGTATGGAGGACACCACTTGTTTGGCATTTGTTACAAGATCTGTCACCCGCTTCCAGTCTTCCTTCTCAAAAATTCTTGTCCTAACAGAAAAAACCCAAGAGAAAACAACATCAAACTAAAGTCCGAATGGGTAATCTACATTTCCATTAGCAAAGGCTTATTTTTATTTGTTACAAGTCCAGCAATAAGGGCAGCGTCCGCGGACAACATATTTAGCAATAATGATTATCGACCTATCTAAAACAACAAAGAATAAAGATGGATGTTACACTGGATCATTCTTAAAGGTTCACTCTGATGATGCCAAGAGACCATTAAAGACAACATTAGAAGTCAGAGACAATATTGGGAGAGGAACAGTGAAGTGCTAAAATAGATACTCTATTTAAGAGCACCAAATAGATGAACAAACACTCAACAGAAAAAGATAGACAAGTATATGCATAATTTAAGATGAATTGACTAATCAGTACTGAAATTTTACAGAAAATGTTTTCTATACACTTTTATATTTTTAAAGCTGCCCAATGGTCTAATCTCATCGACATTTACAATTGCTTAGCAGTTAAAAGGAATCACCACACTTCAGTTCAAAAGCATAATGATAGCTTCTTGGCTGTTTTTAGCCAAGATCTGTGAATCGTCACACTTCCTGAACACATTTAGGGACTGAAAATTAACAGGAAAAAATTTTACTATGCCTAAAATATTCCCATTCCAAATATGAACATTTTGCGAATGGATGGTGAATAAATTTTATACGGGAGACCATTATGTATGTGTTAGACATGCTGAAGTCAGTAGGTCTTCAGTAGTGTTAATCTGGAGTCACGTTAGACTCTTTGGAGTTATGTTTGACTCTTCAGTCTGAAGTCAGGGTAGCAGGTCATTTAGATGGACCCGTCTGTGGGTTGGGTCATGGTGACATGAAGGTTAACCCACCCCAGCATACACTTTGTATAAATTGAGCAGGGATTAAACCCTAAAGAAACACAAGACTTACCCTGTTTAGTGAAGGCTGGGCTTTCATTAAGGCTGTGTGTGTGAGTTTATGTGTTAGCTTAGGAAGTTAACAAATTGGTATCAGAGCGAAGATTGATGGCGACGCCCAGCAAGATTACCTCGAAGGGGGTCCTTGCAATGGTAGAAGCACAAGGAGAGAGCATGGAGGAGACGATGGAGTTAATGAAGCCAACGGCAGGCCGTTGGATGCCAAAACCAGGAAGTTGGAACCAGAAACGAGAATGCAGGTGTTCATGGCAGACCATTCCTCCCTCGCGGTGATGATGAGGGAGATGTTTCAACATGGACAGGGAACGGGGTCGACTAGCACAGACTGCACAGAATCAGGAGAGTTACGGTCCCCAACTGCAAATCCCCCTCCCCCTCTGTCATCCACTCAACCCCCATCCCCTCCTCTACACCCACCTCATCCACCGTCGGCAGCGAGAACACCGGAGGTACCTCTGGCTGCTAACGATAAGGGAATGGGTTCAGTGACCTAGAAACAGCCGAAGATGGATTTCCCTCGATTTTCTGGTGAAGATCTCCTGAGCTGAATTTTCAAGGCAGAAGAACTGCCATGGCATCGTCGGGGAACAGCGTGTCAACCATGCTGCGGTGCATTTTGAAGGAACAGCCATTCGATGGTATAGATGGCTTGTGACACAAGGAAAGATGAATTGGGAAGGCTTGATAGATGCTATGAAGGGTTGATTTGGGTCATCTGCATACCTCGAGTACAATGTCGAGCTAGCGAAGATCAGCCAGAAGGGGACCTATGTCACATAGGTATGGGTACGGGTACCGGTGCCAGTACGGGTATGGACGATTTTCAAAAAATTTGGGTGTGGCGGTACGACCGAACACACACACACACACACACATATACATATATATATATATATATATATATATGTCAAAAAATTTCAAACAGAATAACATATTCACACATATATAAATCAAAACATTACAAACAGAATAACATATTCATAAATCATGATCCAAAACACAGTATGGAAGTAATTAACATACAAGTATATCAGCTTTCTTGATTCTCCTCAGTCAGATTAGAAGGAGCAAAGAGGTCACGCCATGTATAAAGAGGAAATGCTAAACAGGTACACAGAACATGCTAAACAAGTCAAACTGTAAAACAGTAAAAGTCGGTACAGGCTGCAGCCAAAAAATACAAATTTAATCATTTTAATGTTAAAAAATTAAAACATAACAGTTAGAATAGAAAAATAGCATTATCGCACGCTTAGCAGCACTCATAAGCCTTGAGTGGCTGTCTGGCTGAGTCTTGACGACCGAAACCAAAAAAACAGAAACAGAAAACAAATAAAAACAGTCAATGGAACATTCACTTATTCAGAAGACAGGCCAAATTAACATGCATCGTTAAAAATTTTAAACTAACATGTAATGAGAAAACGAACAAAAGGAAAACGAAAAACGTAAAAACGAAATCAATACGACACACAACAAATAAATAAAACAAAGAAAGGGACTGTAAGATGGGATTTGAAGAACCAAAGAAAGCTGCTGGAAAAGCGCCGTCTGCCGGCACCGGAGACGATGAAAGGCTCAACGCACTGACAGAAAATGAAACAATGATAAAACGCAAGCAAATACCGTCGTTGTTTTCCGCCTGCCGTCGCCGTTCGTCCACTGTAGTCACCGGTCGCCGCCCTAGAGAGAGATCGCCACTCGCCGTGCGCAGTCGGTGAGTGAAGAAGACAAAGGATATCGCTCGCAGGGGTTTAGGGTTTTCGAAGATTTTAACATTAGAATGGTTTAAAACGTAAAAATCTTAAAAGCGTTAAAATCAAAACTGGACAACTTTGGACTCGGTTAAAGTTGACTGATTCCGAAAATGGACAAAAATGATCCCGGATATGTTGACCGTACCCGGTGCTGCGTTGACCGCCACCAGGGCCGTACCCTGTTAGAATTTATAATGTAAGTACACATACATGTTTTTGTATCTACTATCATATATCTTAAACTCCTCGCAGTTTGATGTATGATTTGTATATATAAATATATGTGTGTATACATAGGACTTTTTGTAACTTTTTGTATTTATCTTTGTCTTTATTTTTCATGCCTTTTCTAAATCTTTTTCTTTCCTTTTTTTATTAAGAAAGGAAGTAGCTGTTGGGAGTTCCCAACGGCTAGATTTCTAGCCGTTGGGAGCTCCAACAGCCACTTCCTCTTCTTCTTTTCTTCCTCTTTTTCTTCTTTACTTCCCCTATAAATAGGGCACTTGGAACCCTTGTTACATATAGGCTTTTAGGCCTCTTCTTGTGTATCTAGTTGAGATTAATATATATTTTTCTTCTCCTCAAGTTTGAGGTTTATTGTGTGTTATTTATTGAAGTTGTTGGAATCTTCAAGAGTGTATCTCTTGAAGCATTTGTATTGCCAAGTTTCGGGCCTGATTTACATGGTATCAGAGCCAAGGGTTTGGCTCTTTGTCTTGCGGTTTTTTCAAGCCTTGAAGATCCAGCTATTACTCTTTTCTTTGGAGCTGTGAAGCACTCCAAGTGTTCGATGTATTGCCGGCTGTG
>JAANDH010000788.1:0-125398 GCA_011799765.1 Nymphaea thermarum | reverse complement strand
TGTTCATCCGCCTCAAAAATTTGTCTCCTACGAGTCTTTTTCCCCAAAACATAGAGCTTGCTTATTAGCTATTCACTCTTTTGATGAACCTTCATCCTATCTTGAAGCTAAAGCTAACCCACATTGGGTTGAAGCCATGAACAATGAACTTAAAGCTCTTGAAAACAATAAAACTTGGGACATTGTGTCTCTTCCTATCAGGAAAAAGACAATAGGATGTAGGTGGGTTTACAAAATCAAGACTAGAAGTGACGGATCACTTGAAAGGTATAAAGCTAGAATAGTTGCCAAAGGATATGCCCAAGAATATGGAATTGATTACGAAGAAACTTTTGCTTCTGTTGCTCGTATGACCTCTGTTAGAGCTCTTATTGTTGTTGCTTCAATTAAACAACCCATATATCAATTGGATGTCAAAAATGCTTTTTTGAATGGTTACTTAACTGAGGAGGTATACATGAACTCACCCCCTGGGTTTGATTTACCTCAAGGAAAAGTTCTTTATCTTAGAAAGGCATTATATGGCTTGAAGCAAGCTCCAAAAGCTTGGTTCGACATGTTTAGTAATGTTATGTTTAAACAAGGTTTTAAATCATGTTATTCTGACACTGCTATGTTTGTTAAAAATACTGCTATTGGTATAATTGTGTTACTTTTATATGTAGATGATATGATTATTACAGGTGATGATGCCAACGGAATCATGCAGGTAAAGGGTTTTCTAAAGAATGAATTTGAAATGACTGATTTGGGTAAACTAACATATTTCCTTGGTATTGAAGTAGCTTACAGTAGGAGAGGATATTTACTCTCACAAATGAAGTTTGTCAGTGATATTATAAATAGATCAGGAATCACTGATGACAAGGTGGTTGACACTCCTGAAGCCTTAGGAGTAAAGATGAAGATTGATGATGGAGAACTTTTAGAAAATCCCACTCCGTTTCGTCAATTGGTTGGAGCTCTCACATATTTATCCATCACAAGGCCTGACATATCACATGATGTACATGTCATCAATCAGTTTCAACAAAGACCCACTTCTGTACACATGGGAGCCGCATTGAGAATTGTTCGATATGTTAAACACACTATCACTAAGGGACTTTTTCTATCCTCCTCATCTAACTTGAATATGATTGCTTATACTGATGCTGATTGGGGTGGAGATCCTAATAATAGGCATTCCACCACCGGCTTTTGTGTTTTTCTAGGTGATNCACCAAGCTCTGCTGCGACAACAAAAGTGCCATCTACATTGCTAGCAATCACACTTTTCATGAAAGAACAAAACATATTGAAATGGATTGTCACTATGTGAGAGAGGAATATCTTAGCCGAACAATTGATCTATCTTTTGTCCCTTCTGAATATCAACTTGGAGATTTCTTCACCAAAGCACTGGCTTCCGCAAGATTCTAGTTTCTTCTTGGCAAACTTTTGGTGATTACACCGTAAGTTTGAGGGGGGGTGTTAGAATTTATAATGTAAGTACACATACATGTTTTTGTATCTACTATCATATATCTTAAACTCCTAGCAGTTTGATGTATGATTTGTATATATAAATATATGTGTGTATACATAGGACTTTTTGTAACTTTTTGTATTTATCTGTCTTTATTTTTCATGCCTTTTTCTAAATCTTTTTCTTTCCTTTTTTTATTAAGAAAGGAAGTAGCTGTTGGGAGTTCCCAACGGCTAGATTTCTAGCCGTTGGGAGCTCCAACAGCCACTTCCTCTTCTTCTTTTCTTCCTCTTTTTCTTCTTTACTTCCCCTATAAATAGGGCACTTGGAACCCTTGTTACATATAGGCTTTTAGGCCTCTTCTTGTGTATCTAGTTGAGATTAATATATATTTTTCTTCTCCTCAAGTTTGAGGTTTATTGTGTGTTACTTATTGAAGTTGTTGGAATCTTCAAGAGTGTATCTCTTGAAGCATTTGTATTGCCAAGTTTCGGGCCTGATTTACATACCCGTCCCGGTAGGAGGAGTACCAGTGTGACATAGTCGAAGGAACAGCCATTCGATGGTATAGATGGCTTGTGACACAACAAGAAAAGATGAATTGGGAAGGCTTGATAGATGCTATGAAGGGTTGATTTTGGTCATCTACATACCTCGACTACTATGTTGAGCTAACGAAGATCAGACAGAAGGGGACAGTATTAGAGTACCAAGAACGCTTTGAAAATCTTAGCAACATCCGCTAGAAGCATTGATCGGGGCATTTGTGGGAGGATTAAGGGATGAAATACACATCGAAGTTCAGGCAGCGAAGCCAGGGCCTCTCGGAATGTTTTGAGATGGCCCGATTGGTAGAGGAAAAGCAGCGCAGGATGGGTTATAGTAGTCAGCTGCCATTTCAGATAGAGCTCATAGCCATGGTGTTGGCCATCCTCAAATGGAAACAATATTCGATGGGAAGAATTTTTGTGGTGATGACTGATTGCCATAGTTTGAGGTATTGTCTGCAGTAGTCTGCCCTGACCCCTACAGTACACTGTTGGATACTCAAACTAATGGACTTTGATTTGAAGTCCAATACAAAAAAAGGGAAGGAGAACTTGGTGGCAGATGGACTGTCAAGACAAGGCAGCTATCAAGAGAACCTACTGTTTTCTATTTCTCAAGTACAGGTTGAATTGTGGGAAAAAATTAAGCATGCCCATCAACAAGCTAAGACGGTGCAGAAGATAAAGGCACAGTCAAATGCAAGCCCAGTCTGCAAGTATTGGTACTATTGGAGAGGGCCATATCTATGGTACCAAGGTAAGATATTTATCCCACCAGAAACTGATCTTCCCAAAATTTTACAGGAACATTACCATGATTCCAAGGAAGCAGGCCATGAAGGAGTAGAGAAGACTTACCAACGAATTTGGGGCACCTGCTATTGGCCTAGAATGAAAAAGGCAATCATAGAGTACATCAAGCATTGCCACATATGCCAGCAAAATAAATACGAGACAAGGAAACCAGCAGGGCTGCTTCATCCATTGCCCATACCCAAATTAGTGTGGGAAGATATTTCTATTGACTTCATCCCACCTTCGAGAGGAAAATCAGTAATTTTTGTAACAGTAGATTGTTTGACTAAGTACACACATTTCATTGCTTTAGCTCATCCCTTTTCTGCTAAGTCAGTGGCAAGAGCATTCCTAGAGCACGTGGGCAAGCTGCATGATGGGGTTTCCCATTGAATGTTAAGCGATTGGGACTCCCTACTCTTGAGTAATTTCTGGAAAGAATATTTCCAACTGCAGGGCAGTAAGTGCAAATGAGCAGTGGGATGGCCAAACGAAGGTTTTTAATAGAAGTTTGGAACCATATTTGCAGGTGGCCAAACTTATGTGCTGACTATCTGTCTTGGGCAGAGTATGCCTATAATACAGGGTTATTTGCATTGCCTTGCTGGGCAGTGGCCAAACTTATGGGCTGACTATCTGTCTTGGGCAGAGTATGCCTATAATACAGGGTGAAATTCTTCCATGGCAACAACTCAATTGAAGCTGTTTATGGTAGAGCTCCACCGGATCTTAGGAAGTATCAACCAGGAACAGTCAAAGAGGATGAGTAGATGTTCAGCTGAGATGTAGAGACGCCATCTTGAAGGATCTTAAGCAGCATCTGGCTGCTGCGCGTAATTGGATGGTTCTGCAGTATAACAGACGCTACCGCAACCAGCAGTTCAAGGCAGGAGTCTGGATGTACCTGCACAGGCCACCCCATGGACTGGGAACTCATACTACAAGGGAAAATGTCAAACTTGCATCCCGATATGTAGGACTCTGCATCATCAAAAGGAAGGCTGGAACCTTGGCCTATGAATTGCAATTGCCTGAAGACAGCCTGATTCATCCTGTTTTTCATGTCTCTAAGTTGAAAGCCTGTCACCAACCCCCACCAGTGAGGAAGCACCCATGGCACCAGTCTTGCGAGGAACTCCAGCCCTGTTTCCCTATCGCAGGTTGGACACACGGAAGGTGAAGATCAATAACAGCAAAATAACTGAATGGCTTATTGAGTGGACCAGCTTATCAGAAATACCATCCACTTGGGAGTCTGCAGAAGATATTCACCACCGACTCCCACACTTCACACCTTAAGGACAAGGTGTTTCTGTAAGGGGGGAATCAATGTTAGACATGCTGAAATCGGTAAGTCTTCAGTAGTGTTAAGCTGGAGTCACGTTAGAGTGTTTGGAGTTATGTTTGAATCTTCAGTCTGAAGTCAGGGTAGTGAGTCATATGGACCCTGTCTGCGAGTTGGGTCATGGTAACAAGTAGGTTAACCCACCCCAACGTACACTTTGTATAAATTAAGCAGGGATTAAACCCTAAAGGAACACGAGATTTACCCTGTTTAGCGAAGGCTGGGCTTTCATGAAGGCTGTGTGTGTGAGTTTATGTGCTAGCTTGGGAAGTTAACAGTATGTCCCATGCGCAAAAGATCATAATGCAAATTTTTCACATTAATAGAAAGTGCAACCAATGGCACTCATGTATCTAGTAAGCCCTGTATATTGCAGGAGAAAGATGCATTCCTTTACAGAAGGACACAGGGTAAATGCAGGAAGGATCAGAGGAAATAAAATCTTAATCAACATTTCCAAAAGGAACATTAGCAGATAAATTGCTACAGTCCACCGCAAATGTTCACCTCTAAATTGCTAATATTAGTAACCGAGATGCATCCAGCTAGATGATAAGAAATAGAGAGAGTAGCAGGCAGCATGTGACAAACAGATACCGAAACGCAGTTATCTAAGCCATAGAGGAAAAAAAGAAAAAGCAACATAAATTGCAATTGTATTACTAGTTCACACACCAATCGGTTTGAAGGATTTCATTGCGCAGCCTCATTAGTGAAGCTGAACTCAACCTTGGAATAATATCATCCTAGAGAACAGAAAATTTTGCACATCAGGAAAGAATTGCAAGCAATATTTCAAGGAAAAAAAAATGCAAGAGGAGAAACAATTTTTTAACCAAGCTCTTGCCTGCAAAACAACAGAAGAAACGAATTCCGTGCAGCTTTCAGCAAGCTCTTTTGATACACAAGGTGGAGTCCCAAAACCAACAGAAGAAACAATATCAGGACTAAAACCAAGCTCTTGTTTTGATCTCTTCCTAAGCATTATTGCCAGCAATGCTGCTGTCGCTCCCCCAAGAGAGTGGCCAACTAGCTTCAGCTTAAACCCCTGTAGCCAAAGTCACATCAACATAAAACTGCTACTATTAAAAATGTATGTATATAAACCAAGGGAAGGACTCAGCACATATATCTTAAAAGAATTAGTTTAAGGCTTTAAGTAATTACCATATGATTTTTTCATTTCCCAAAACTCAAAAAGAAATTCATAACTTAGCAAATTTTAAAAGCAAATGACCGACTTGAAAAGTGTAAACACAGATACAAGCATACATGCATTATGTGTATGTGTATGTCTGATTGATATATGCATAGAACCTCATGTGTATATCATGTATTTGAGACAAATATACAGATACAAGTACACATACGCCAAGACATATATAAACTTATGTTTAACAGAGGCATAGTGAACTTCGACAGAAAAAAATGAGCACCTAAACAATGTGGTGCTGAGCGGTTACCTCATGTTTCTGCAGACATTTTCTAATAGTTTCTAGTTCATAATGTATAAACCATCGAGCTGCTTCAGCAGTCCCAAAATGAGTTGAGTACCCTTCAAGTGTGACTTCTTGATCACTAGAGGAAACCATATCAGTAATAAGATCATAAACCGTGTGTGTTCCACGGATTCCAACAATCACAGCCTTGTTACGTGGATCAGTAGCAATATAATATCCAGGTCTCAAGAGGCATGAATCACGAACAAATTTCAAGATATGTCCTTCCCGAAGCATGCTGTTTCGAGCAAGAGCTGCAGCATTTTCTCTATAAGCTCCTTTGGCTAGTTCCACATGATAGATGAGGTATGAGACCTGATTCAGAAGAAGACCATTTTAGACATATGTTATAAAGTGCACTATAGTGGTTCTAACACTAGGAGAAAAACACTAATTTTCTTTTCAAGTCAATAATACAGTATTGCAGCTACACAGATGATGCCTCTATATGAGATCCAATTTGATAAATACATGACAACAAGTAATGACTAATTTCTACACGAAACAGTAACAATTTTTCTGCATTATAGACTTCTTCATGTCACAAGCGAAACATCATGCAGCATCAAACTTCAAATTGCCTTTGCAAAATTGCACTCCTTTTAGTCACAAATAGAAATCAAATCATCCAGCTTAAGGCAATAAGGCTGAAGAACATTTACCTGAGAATCAGAAGAGATCTGTACCCCCTGGAAATCCTCAGGTAGACATTCAGAAGCTCGCCGAAGATAGATCAGGTAAAGGCCTACAGTGAGGTCACTTAAGCTCCACTCCGGGAGTCCAGCTTTGCTTCGTTGAAGACTTGCAATAATTTCAGCAATAGATCTGCTTCTTGATGGGACTTGTTGCATGCTATTACTTCCTGAAAATATTTTGGCAAGTCAGCCTTTAGAACACAAAGACCAAACAGCCAGTATAAAATATTGAATATCGATGAGTAAGAAAAAAGAATAAAAACAAACTAGATTATAATTTGAAAATTCAGGAAACCCAACAGCGTGGAAATAGTAAATGATAAAAAAAGCAGAACTTTCTCGAGCATAGTTAGGATGGAAACATGATAGATCCATGTTATAGAGAGTATTTTAAGAGTGTAAAGACATTAACCATGTAACAGGATATAATTGCCCCTTTCAAAAGCAAGACACATTAAGGAGGTAAATAGGGCTCATTTCCTTGCATCTTATGAGCTAAAGACTGTAGTGCTCAGAAAATCTCCATTTTCATTTAAAGTGGAAGATAAACTCATGTAAGTCTAGAGAGAGCAGAGTGAGATCTGCATCGATATTTTCTTGCAAGTTCTCTTCTTCATTTCTGCACTTTTTGGCTGATAGAATAGTGAACAGATTCATATTTGCAACTTATTATTCAATGATAAAGAAATTGAACATAGCAATATAATAGAACATCTAAAAGCTTTAAAGAGAAAGATATTTCTCTCTTTTGGTTAAACCAATTCTCCATGCCCCATGCCAAACAAGCCAAAAACTAGGTAGTCTATAAACGAAGTATTATGCAATATTATGATAACTAGTGAAATAATCTCTATAAATTGCACAAAAGATACTGTTTGTCAAAAGTGTTGCATACCGAATACATCCTGTCAGCAATAAGAATACAAGAAAAGCATGAGACTAACATTGGGTACCCATTTGTCAATTAGGACAGAGTAAATGATTAACAAAACAGTTGAACTCTTTTTTACATAAGGAAGCATCTTGTTCTTGGGAAGCGTCTAACTTTTGTTGAACAATATAACAACTTAAGTAAAGTTAAAAGAAAAAAGAGACTAGGGTGAAAGCAGGCAGTTAAATGAATCATTATATGTTGCCCAACCTCAAGGATAACCAAGAAATCTTTATTTTTAAACCGGCATAAAGCTTGCATGTGTTCAAGTATTTACCATCCACATGTAGCAAACAATGTGATAGAAATGGTGCCCTGGGAGATGTTAGCTACCAAGACTCCGTCTGCAACTGGTTAGCTATATCCAACAGCATGCTAGGGATACGATAAAAATGGAAAAGGAAAACAAGGTGGTTGCTTATTAGTTATTGGTATCTTTGACATCAACATATTTTCTCCAGCTAGGTCAGTCCAGAGTCAACCTTAGCAAATATCAGAATGAAATTATGAAATCAACTATAGCATAAGAATACAGTTCACAAATAAGAAGAAAATAGCAGTTAACAAGAACATTGCTAGACCTGCAGGCAAAGCCCACCTATACAGCTGCATCGCTGGTTCAAGGGCTTTACTGAACCATTCAAGTTCCATTTTCTGTTTTCTTTCAGTTAGCTCTTCTCCATCAAAATCATGTCTGTTGAAATTTGCCTGATGATTTTTCAGCTCACTCAGCTCTGATTTTGCAGAATGATTGTCACTATTCTTTAAAACTTTCGAGCATCCCACTGCTTCTTTCTCTGCTTTAGACCATTGCATATGGTGTTGGGTAAGAAGACTAGATACAAGAAGTTGATAAGCTTTCCACCGTTTCCTCATGTGGTTGTAACTACATTCTGCACCAATACAAATACAGAGGAAAATCTAATGACAACTAACCACACAAACAAACTAAGACAATTATGTAACTCGAGCATTGAAAATAAAGATTTTGGCAATGAAGAACCTGGAAAGTAAAACAACAGAAGCACCTCCAAACTATAAAAGCATGAAGAAAAACATCCATTAGAACTCTCTTCAATAACCAGATGACCTAATATTCCCGTAGCCCCTAGCAAGAAAGAGGAACGCCTGGTTGGATTTGCCAGATGAATACAATATTAAGAAGCAGTCACCAACTAACAATGGCCGGAAATCTTGGACCGTGGCTTCACATAGGGGACTTTTAGCGACATAAATCGAATAAGTAGGTCATCAAGGAAGAATGTCCACAAAGGGCTAAAGGCTTAATATGACTATCCTTTCATGCTTGTGATGCAATTTCCTTCTTGGATAATGCTTTACTTTTGTAATGCAGATCAGACAATCAAAGCATCAGCAGAAAAAGAGACATTCACTACATGAAGAGATTTTCCCATGCGGTTGGACTTCAATCCGATAAACAGTATTTCGGGTCTGCTATATTACATGAGCCCCATGATAAAGCATTTTCTTGCGAGTCCCCTTAATAACTTGCAAACAAACTGCAAGCTACTGCCGACCAGTAACTGCTAGTGTTATATCAGTCTTCGTTCCATAAACTTTTCAGTTTCCGGTACCATGATTCTATTGACCACATCTGTCAGGACACGAACTGATGAATTAAGCTAACTTCCAGTACAAACAGCAGAAGGAATCAATATAGCAGCACGAAAATCACGACTTTAATGTTGACACCAAGCCATTGACATCACCGACGCCAAAATAATATCTCCACAGATTATGTATCGAAAGAGAAAAATTAGACCAACTGATTCCCAACTTTCAAACCAAGCATCTAATAGCATGCCAAGGAAGAAAAGAAGCAATTCAAGCAAACCACAAAAACGATACACAGGAATACAGAATATTAGATGAACCACCATTTTCTATTTCTCCTCGAACAATAACGCAATTCCATGTTCATCCCAAACCAACAACAGAGCTGGGGAAGAGTCTACAGGAAATGCGAAAGCACAAGGGATTCTGATTGCTCAGTTTTCCATGGGGACTCTCTAGAGAATATGGAGAAATTACAAACTATAATTTCATGTGAGATATCCTTCGAAGAACACGAACAGCATGTGAAAATTCCACGCTGAACACCAAAACGAGAGAATGGTAACTTAAAAGAACAGAGTTGACAGAAAGAGGAAGGGATGAAAGATTTATCGAGAGAGAGAGAGAGAGAGAACCAATTTGGAATAGACGCTTCGCCATTCCCTTCGAAGAGCTACTCCCTTGTGCCTTCGCGTGTGCGTGTAAGAGAGAGAGAGAGAGAGAGAGAGAGAGAGAGAGGGGGGGGGGGGGGGGGGGGGGGGGGGGGGGGGGGGGGGGGGGGGGGGGGGGGGGGGGGGGGGGGGGGGGGGGGGGGGGGGGGGGGGTTTCGGAATCGGGCGCCGAGGTCGTTCTTTCTCGTAATTATAGCGGGAGCGCTCTCTCTCCCCCTCTCCGCGGGGAACCCACCCACTTAAATAGCATTATAGCAACCGTAGTTTTACCTATTTTTGGGAGCATTATGATTAATTTTGTGAAAGCACCCTCAACTTTAATCTATAACAAAAATACGCTATTAAATTTATGCTTGTTGAAATTTAAGGCAATATTGTAGAAAAGGGTATCGGTCCTCTATCGTTAGGTATTGATGCATATCGCCTTATTTTTCAATTGTATGAATTTATTTGAAAAAATTTAAATTGATATAAATGAAAAATAGAATATTAAAAACTCGTATCGGCTGACAGTACGTAGTAGTGTTAACAAAACTGATTTAGGGCGCTTTGTTATGTTACTGAGTTTTCGAAAAGGGTTCTTTTTATATCATATCTATATAAAATAAAATCTGCAGGCCTTTTACCATTTCTTTTGTTGTGTTAAAAGTATGCATGGGCATTGGGTCCCTTCGACACCTGGCCTGGGTTCATCCGCCACTTGGAACCCGAGCTTTGGCTTGGTTGAAATAAAAATATATTTTTTATAAAAAAAATAATACAAAATATATTTTTAATAAATAAAATATATATCATTATTAAAATAAAACTAATATTGAAAGACATATCAAAGGTGATACGTTATCGGGCCGACTTGAGCTGGTTTTTTAGCTCAAACCCAGGTCCGATCAAGCTTGGTACCGAGTACCCGTCCGGTACTCAGCCTGATGCAGAGCCAAAGAATTCCGGTACTTTTTCACTATGTAGATATTCAAAGATGCATTAAAGTGTTGGTGGGGTTTCAACACATTTTGCCGCTAAAACTTGTTTTGAATCCAAAAGAATCTAAAATAAAGAAAGGATCAACCGAATTCGAAGGCCTGCAAGAATCGAATCAATATAAACGTTAAATTGGAACTATTGAACAACTGATCTTTGTTTTAAAACCCCAAAGCTAAAAAAAACGAGTGAAATTGGATTAATAAAAACTCTAAAAATAAAATATGTGACCGTTCATAGGTTTCGCTCGAATTACAAGAAAATTAACGATGTCAATTAAACGGTCAAAATAGTTTTAAAAATTAATTAGTTATAGTTGCCTCAAAGGTATAATATGGTTGGTTACAACTGATCATCAACTCCCAACATAAGTTCAACTTTTAACATATTTTCAAATGCCCCGATGAGCACAGCCTAGTTGGTTGAATTGGTGGGCCACTCAAAGTCTAGTCATTAGTTCCATTCTTTATGTACTACTTATACCTTAGTTGTACTACTTATCGTTCCAAGTTCTTATAAGCTGCTTCGATGTTTTACATTAGTGGACAAACCACACAAAGTCTTTCGATAGATCGAATGTGGTTTTCTCGTGATGCAAACTTTTTTAGTGTTTTAATGAGATCTAAGTTTGTTTTTATGATCTTTCTTCGTTTAGTGGTTTTCCTTTCGACCATAATCTTTAAGTGCAGGACTCCAACCTTTGAACTTCGTAGTACAAATTTATTGCTGACAACTATCAAACTAAAGCTTGGAATAGAATCATTATCATGTTAGAAAATATGAAACTTATTCTTTTCAAGATCTCATTTTTGCTACTTTTTCTCTCATCATAGACCAGTTCCAAAGCACACTTAAGCCCTTTTTTTTTGTTAAAATTTATATTAAATACGATTGAGACCTTACGGTTTGTGAAACATAAATGGTTTTGTTATGTTTACGCTACTGAGTCCTATTCCACAACTGATAGGATCGTAGAAATCTCTTTCCTCCATGTTCAGTTATGATTTAAAAGGCACGACATAGGATAGCGAGGGGTTTCATGTAAATGGACAGGACAGGGGCAGATAGGCAGTCCCTTTTTCGAGATTCCGTGATGTCAACTCATTTTACTGTAAAGAGAAATGAAGAGATGTACTAATATGCAAGTTGAAACATAGTATAAACAATTACTCTAGGCATAGACATGAAAAGTCTGATATTGGGAAAATATGGGGAAGGGAGAGGGCTTTAGCTTTTAGTTAAAGGGTATGATGAAATATTCATCCTACTCACCCCAAAAAAACAATGACTTCGGCAAACTTTTATTTGGCAATTGCAAACAAAATAAACTGGCCGATGCTCGAGATTCTGATTAAAAGATAGTCTTCTTAACATAAGTTTTGATTTGTTTTTTCCTGAACTTGAACACGCCAATTTTCCACATTGGAGCATATGAGAGGTGTCTTATATCAGAAGAGCGTAGCATTACAATCTCATAAATCAGTTTCTTCAAAGAGATCAATAGTCTCTTTATGTCCTTAAGTCTCCTCTCATAGACATTGATAGGGTTGTTAATAGGTAGGATTCAAATAAGATGCACCTTTTACCATATCCAATTTAAGTTCCCATATTGAATTCTGGTTCAGATTCGAATGTAAATAAGAAAAATCTAGAATCCAGGTGCATTATTATATATTTTATTTTCCAATATGCACAAACATTAAATATATGATATTTATTCAAAAGTAAATACGAATCTGAATCTGGATCTCGATTCGGATCAGATATTTATTTATAAACAACTGATTCCCATCAGATGTCATTATTGATACACGACTTGCTGTAATTCTTTAATCTGACGTTAAATTTTCTTCGTATCCAACATTTTGAAAGCAATTCAGATAAATATCTGATTTGAATCTGATCCATTAATATCACTACGCATTAACCATGTTTATTTACATTATCGGCTGTTTGATTTGACATGGGCCGTTAGAGTATGCTTGATTCTGGAACGAGCATTTCGTTCTACCGATCTTAAAACAGACCTTCATGCAGCAGATGGTCTTGCATTTGCGAGGATCCGGCGGGCTTCAGCTCCACGTTTCCTCCAAATTGGCGATCGGACTGAATTATTCATCATCATAAGTTCTAAACAAGTAGTCTTCGTCCGTCTCATTCATGCAGACATATGATCGAAATTCCATGGGAAAAATGTTTATCTTGGATACGTTCTATCTCAAGATAGTTGTTATCTAGGTAAAATTTCTCCAACATAAGTAAACCTTGAAATCAAATGTCCCATTTGAGAACAGAGTTTATTTGTAGTCAGATCAGATCTAAAGTCTCAGAAGCGACCTGATCCTGCACCAACAAGCCGTTCGCTGGCCACTATTAGACGCACGCACAGAGACTTAAGAGAGCCAGAAAACAAAGGCCACCAGAGGAGATAAGGTCTCTCCCTCTCTCTCTCTCTCCACCATGCGCTCCCTCAGCGCCCCACAGGCTTTCTCCCTCCTCACCACAAAAACAGTGCCTTCCTCCTCCCATGCTCTGCTTCAGCCTTCCTGCTTCGGCCGCTACCATCATCTGCGCACTAGGAAACGCACCAGCATCCGCCCCTTAGCTACCTCTGCTTCTCCTCCTCCTCCTTTCTCTTCTCCCCCGCCAGAGCAGCTGTACCAGCCATTCCACCCTCCCGCTACGCTTCCCTCACAATTCTCCTCCGTCGAGTCCACCGACGAGCGCCTTAGCACTCTTCGTGACCGTCTCGGCCTCTGGTTCGAGTACGCCCCTCTGATATCCACCCTAGCCCGCGACGGTCTCTCCCCTCCCTCCATCGAAGAGGCTACCGGCATCTCCGGCGTCGAGCAGAACCGACTCGTGGTCGCGGCCCAGGTCCGCCTCTCCCTCGTCTCATCGGGCTTGCCCACCGAGCTCGTTGCTTTCTTTGAGTCCTCCATTGGGGGTCCTGACATCCTCTACGAGCTTCGCCTCCTCTCCAACCGCCAGAGGGTCGATGCTGCCCGCTTTGTCATTGACGGCAACCTCGACGCCAAGGCCGCCAGGGAGCTTGCTCGGGCCATTAAGGACTTCCCTCGCCGCCGGTCGGACCGCGGATGGGACGCCTTCTCGCCGTCTTCTCCCGGCGATTGCCTCGCCTTCATGTACCTCCGGCAAAGCCGGGAGAACCGGGGTAGCGCCGCCGAGAGGGCGCTGGAACTCGCTGCAGAAGCCGCTGAGACAGCCAAGGCGAAGCATAGGATCATGGAGGAGATGAAGGGCGGCGGCGATGGCGAAGCGGAGGAGGAGGATAAGCAGGTTCGGGTGCCGGTAGTGAGAATGAGGGCAGGTGAAGCTGCAGAATCAACGATGGTGGTAGTGCTTCCGGTCTGCAGGGATGTAGTGGAGGAGGTCGAGGTGGTGCCAGAGTGCGGATCGGACGAGACCTTCGGCATCGTGACGGCGACGGCTGGGTGGCGGAGATGGGTAGTGCTGCCCGGGTGGGAGACGGTTGCTGCGGCAGTGGGGGACGGTGGGTTGGTGGCGGTGGAGTTCAAGGATGGGAAAGTGCTGCCGTGGAAGGCAAAGAAGACGATCAAAGAAGAAGGCGTCTTGGTGGTGGTGGATAGGAGGAAGAAGGGGGTGGAGGAGGGCTCTAATCTGTACTTAGTGGCTGGAGAAGGTGGCGGAGTGGTGGTGGAGAGAGGTTCTGGGTTGGTGGAGAAGGGTGTTGTGAGTTCTCTGGGGAGTGTACTGTTGGTTGTTAGGCCCCCCAAGTTGGATACTGAAGACTTGTATCTGGAGGACGATTAGGATTGAGGTTTTTATTTATTTACTTATTGTTCATCTTGTTCAGTTTTGGTAGGACTGAGTTCCGTGCGCATGTTGTGGACTTCAGTAAGGCTTCATCCCCACATATTTTAACGGGTATTTCTCCTTCAAGAAATCAATCTGTAGACTCTGTGGTAGCATCAATAACAGCTGTTAAATAGAATGTTGATCGGTGGGAGATTGCAGTTTTGGGCTTAGCAGACAGCATTGTTATGTTTCGTTTCTCAAAGTAGACTATTTGTTATGTGTTCTACCTTTTGTGTATGCGTGTGTGTGTGTACAACAACCCAAGGCTTGCCAAACATTTTATGGCTGTCATGAAGAGCATTTGACCTGTTGGCGGCTCGTTTGTTCCCCAGCCTTGCATGGGAATATGCCAGGAGATATGCCCTCAACTAACAGGTTCATGAAGAGGACTCATCGTATGCTGCCAAAAGTGAGAGAAGGGGTCACGTGAGGTATGATCCTTCACAATGATTGATCAAGAACCTTTGGAGACAAGAGACCAAGGAAACGTGGATCAATGTTTGATGGCCGTTCGAAGCCTTGACCTGAAAATTCTGTTCAAGGATGTGTAGATATTAATGTAGGCTAAAGGCCTTCCACATCCTTGGAGATAAAATAAAATAAAACAAAGAAGAACCAAAAGTTCAATACATGGATGGGAGATCCTCATGCTTTCCATGTATTTTACAAAAATCTGTATGCTCGACTACTTTGAACTAAGATCGCAAAGATGAAATTCATATCTAGTCAAGATTCTCCCTGTTTTTTCGAAGACCCTACATGCTTGAACTAGAAACATCACGTTCAAGTCCGCCTAGATATAGGCCACAAGGCATACTAAAACATCGGCTACTTAGCTGAGGGGCAGTAGGAGAAGGTCTTTCAGACATATCCAGCCTCCACCACCATTAGTAGACCTTCCACAGCAGGTCGGCTGCTTCGTTAGTCCTCTTTTCATTCAAGCTCTCCGCACGAAGTACCGTTCGGTAATATTACTTTGCAAGATAGAAACTGGAATCTGAATGTAATGAGGAAGAGTGATCTTTACCTTTAGTTAAGGCTTGAGACATATCCATAGTCCAAAAGAAGTCTGTTCTAATCTTCTTAGAGCGCTTTAAGTCGCATTACATTGTTTCTGAACTGTCTTGGTCACACGAAGGAAACTTATGCTACATTTCCTTCAGAAAAGAGGTCGTGTTTACAATGATCAAGCTTTTAGCGATAGTCTAGAATTCACAGCTTTTATAAACACCAAATTACTGCAGGAAGACACTAATAATTAAAGGAACCCTTCACACCATCCAAGCTCTCTCCCAACGAAAGTCTGCAAAGGCAACACAGAAAATCAGATCAATACCGCTAAATACCATTTATCACGTAGAGTTGCACATAGATTCTTGATAAACATCTGTGCACTTCGATTATCAGATTCACATAACAAACACCAGCCTAATGACTTGAATAAATTTACTTACATGAAAGGCTAACAGAATCATACACTTTATGGTATCCTATATCAGTATTGTGGCATATCGAATTTGGCCTATATAGATGCATGTACGCACTTCTTTTTCTCTCTCTCTCTGCAGAGAGAATAAGCTTAAATGGTGTCCCGTTCATAAAATTTTATTTGGGGACCTCATTGTCTTCATGAAGCTACAAGGAAAACCTTGGTAGCACAAATTTTCGTATTTCTTCTCAGTAACATGTAATATAAGAATATCAAAGGTTAACTAAAATTTCAGGAACCAAAAAAACTAAAAAAAAGAAAGAAAATTGAATAACAGCTTCTTCAAATGAAAGTTAGAAAAACAAGCAAGTCCCTAAGGGAATGCGACACTTTAAAGTTTAGACAATTTTTCAGTTTCTAGAGTATTTTCAAATCTTGGCAACGTTAGTGACATGTACATGTTTTCCATGTATGTGCATGAAAATCAAATGCTTTATATTTACCAACTCCCAAGTAGAATACAAGAGTTCCCAGGTATAGTATTGGTTACAGATTATCCCAGTGAAAATGGTTTAATCTTGACGCAAATTGAGAATACCTATAGGAAATGTCAGTATGTCATAGTATTGCCTTCATAGATATGGATGCACTTTCACAGAATAACGTTTATTGTTAAACCTTGCACATAACACGTTAAGTTATATATTATTTCTACATGCCTAAGTATCGAATATCAATACTAATCCAAGTTTCCCTGTCACACGTTAGGGGAAAATAGCCAAGGATAAATCAACCTTTTTCTCCTTATCCTCGTCATCATCATCTCCCTGCAATTTCTGCAACTAAAATGGTTTCATTGTTCATTTTCCACACCTCACCTTTCATGTGATTGACCACGGCTGAAAAACTCAGACTACTAAGTATCCAACTTTTGAAGAATATGAGAAAATGAATCCTCTACCAATATCCTTTGCCTGAATTACGAGGAACCCAAGTTACCAAGGGACTTCCTCTCTCACTATTCCAACAGTATTCCCTACTTCCTGACATCCAGTCATAAAGCAATAGCAGTTCAACCAACTTGGATCAACTTCATTGAAATGCATGACCAGAAAAGAAATGATTGCTGATGATAGACAGTATCTGATCTCTGACTCTGATGGATCTAAAAGGAGTATTTTACTGAGGACAATAAGGAATAACAGAGAGAGATGCAGAGGACAATGGCAACAGAGCATATTATAGAATTTAATGGAGCTATGTCAAATCAGGACCTATTTCAATTATGACCTACATCACCTACCTTGACTCTGGCTCACTTAGCCAGTGAAGTAGCTTTGTATTACTCCAACGTACCTTTTAAGAATAGTTTAAAAACACATTTTGGAAGGATAATAGTGAACAACATATGGCAGAAAATCAGAACAGCGTGGAAAACAAATATCAGATGGACTCACTAGACAAATTGACAGGGCGCAATAACACCACACTACTATGTATTCCTTGAAGGAGTGAAACCCATTGGCAACCAAAAGGGGTTCATTAGGTAACATCAAAAAGTATAAAGCATGTCGTGTGACAAATGGTTTTACTCAAAAAGAATGAATTGATTATACAAAACTTACTCTCTCCCATTTTGTCGAAGAACTCTTTTAGGATTATTATGGCAATGGTGGCTCATTTTGATTTAGAGTTACATCAGATAGATGTTAAAATAATATTTCTCAATGATGATATCAATGAAACGATATAGATGCTGCAAGCATAAAAGTTCACTTCAAAAAATGCAAAGAAAATGGTTTACAAATTTAATAAATCCAGCTATGTATTAATGCAAGCTTCCAGTCAGTGGTATCACAAATTTCATCAAGCTGTCGTTTCATTTATCTTTGAGACTGATATTGCTATTGAATGCGTATACCATAAGTCTAGTGGAGATAAATTCGTCTTCCTGGTTTTATATATTGTTGACATACTGCTTGTAAGCAATGATGTGGTTTTGCTACATGAAACCAAGAGATTTCTATCAATAAAGTTTGATGAAAGTTTTTTGTTGGATCTAGATATTTTGAAGTCGTTCTTGAGGTATTCTTAAATTATCACAAAAGGTCTACAATGCTAAGGTGCTTCAAAGATATTGACATGAAAGATGGTAAGGCAAGAGATACCCTATTGCCAAAGGAGATAAGTTCAATCTTAGTCAATGCCTTAAGAATGAAGTTGAATCTAAACAGATGGAAAAAATTCTCTATGCATGTGTTGTGGGCAGTCTGATGTATCTTAGATTTGTACTTGTTTAGATATTGCATATATAGTTGAGATGTTGGGTAGATATCTAAGTAATCAAGGTATGGGTCATTGGAGAGTAGCCAAATAGGTAATGTGAAACTTACAAAGAACAAAAGATTTCATGCTCACATATAAAAAGTCAGATCAATTGGAGATCATTGGATATTTAGATTCCGACAGTCGTAGAACCACTCCGGGTTATGTGTACCTATTCGCTAGAGGAGTTATATCAAGGAAAAGTGTTAAGCAGACACTAATAGCTATTTCCACCATGGCTGCAGAATTCATAGTTTGTTATGAAGCATACAATCATGCATTATGACAACAAAATTTTGTCATGAGGATGCACATTGTGAATGGTGTTGAAAGGCCACCAAAGTTATTTGCAACAATAATTTAAAAGTGCAATATTCTAATAACAGCCGCAATTTATCAAAATTGAAGCATATCAAGTTTGACAAAGAAATGATACAAGATGGCTAGATGTTTATAGAGCATATTGAAACAAACTCCATGATTGCAGATCTACCCACTAAGGGTTTAGCACTCTAGGTTTCTCACGACCATGTTGCTTGCATGAGTGTTCTATCACTTGATGATATGTTAATTTTGTGAGAGTTTGTAATTTTGATTGCTCATACGCAATAGACACATTACAGTTTCTGCAAAATACAATTGAAAGTTCTTTGGCTCCATTCTGTCTTTATGTGTATTTTTTATCTCAACAAGGAACTAAAGTAGGACCGGTTTAGAAGATACATGTTATGATTATATTGCAGTAGTTTCCATATTAGATATCCATCTATGTCATTGATTATATTAGCATTTGTGATCATTGATGGGTTTACCGATTCTAAATATAGTGAAGACCACTTTGATTTTATGTTAATATAATCATGGACGAAATTGGTAGAAATGACATATGATAAGATGGAGGGTTGAGCTCAGACAGTTTTTCTATAATATACGATTGTGTAATAGCCTATTTGGCCTAAGTGGGAGATTGTTAGAATAATTATGTGGGTCTGTATATGTCATTAGCAATTTCGGATATGATGTGCTAATTGAGAGAAAAATCTTCTAATCGTTTTTGAGTTGTATATGACCGCTTTTGGCCGGTGGTGGGCTTTTGGGAAAGTTAGGCCTATCAGGTGTCTTCATTCAAGCGACGTTACGGAGGAACCAGGGCGGAGCCAAGATTTTCTTTAGGAGCGGGCCGACAGTCCAACCTCTGAATCCGGGTAGGGCCAACTGAGTTCAAATTCAAAAAATACATGGTGCAATTAAAAATTTTTATTTTTTTCAATGTAATTTTTTTTTTCATTGGCCGGGGTGGAGCCATGGCCTAGGCGGGCCCCCCCTCCCTTCGCCCCTGCGGAGGAAGAACGAAAGGAAGTGAGAGGCCAGGGCAGGGAAAACATAAAGTGATCAATTAAGTTGAATATTTACCATTTCATATGTTGTGAGGTAGTTTTTATTTTTTAACATTTTATATGTGTTGATACCATTATATAATTTTGGATTATGTGATGGGTTAAATCCAAAATTAGTTTCAATATATAAGGTAGTGGTTCCCTAGGTCATACATAGAGGAAAAAGAATTATCCAGAGTTTTCTCTTCCTCTTCCCCATCAGAGAGAAACCACATGCTACGTAGAGGCCTTAAAAGATCTTGCTGTTGCTTTAATCGAGCTGGATTTAGGTATGTTTCCACTTCTACTCATGTTATGATTCTTTGATTCAACATGAAAGTGTATTGTTTTCGGAATATTCAGTTTCTATAAAGTATCAAGATGCAGCTGATTCAGGTAGAGCAACAGTCCCTTAAAGAACTGCTGGTGAAGGTGCTTAACAAGGATCATGCTAACCCAAAGAGCAATGCTACACACCGGATACAAGACGATGCAGAAGGCAACAAAGTAGTGGTTGCTGCTGATGGAAGTTCTCCAGCTACAAACTGGTCAAAAGGTACCATTCCTAAGAACAACAATAGTGATGAGAATGGTCGTTCCATTGGCAACCACCCTCCACCATGACCCATTCCTAAGGGAGTAGTCGTCTAGACCTTGTTGACAACCATGGAGTGTTCACTCAACCCTCAAAGGCTGCACAACCATTCCACCACTATTGAAAATTTGAAGTACATAATTTGTTACATAGTTATTTAACTGTTTAGTAGCCTTATTTATTTATATTTATATGTATAACTTTTTTGTATTAAAGAAAATTTAGTTATGTGCACATTTAAAATGATCAGTTTTGATCCGGTTTGGCTGACTGAACCGAATGTGCCGTGATGGAGAAACACCAGCACCAACACCAAAGCCATTTAGAAGCACCCATGTGACATAGCCTATACAGTGTAAAGTCATCATCAACTTCCATTCCCTTGAAGATCCTATGCTCAATAAAACGCCAGCGAAGCTAGTGAAGAAGGATGCCCTGTCTCACCTCGGGATAGGCATCATTTGGGAGCCCAAACTTTAGAAGCCAAAGAGTGAGGTGTTTGTATTCTTGAAAATTCACAATCTAATAGGATGGATACAAGGTGCTCGTCAAGAGTGATCTTTATATAAGATTTTGTTAAATCACCACCAGATGAGATCTAGAAGAAGACACGAGAGGAAGAGGAGAGAAGAAGTCTGCACGAGAAGAGAGAGAGAAGAAAACAAGGGCCTTAGGGTTAGCACCCGCCCCATTCATTACTTAAAGCTAATCACATTTAAGTTACAAATAAAATACACAAAAGCATAAAATATATTATAAGTTTGCCACTGCCCATATGCTAAATGGATTGGGTCTGGGTCTGACTCGACCCAGAAACCAAACCTTGACTTAACAGTTTAGGCAACAATTTTCTCTCGCATATTCATGCCATGGCATTTTCCATGTTATGTGAGCTTTTGAAGATCCAGATAGTGTTTAGATTATGTATGTTGACCTTGTCAAAGATTTGGAGGTTATAAATAAAAAATCTGAGGTTGAAGGGTATAGGGTTTATAGATAGGATGGAGGAGGAACTTAAAGAAGGTGTGTTCTACATGTGCACATTGGTTTAAACCATAAATTTGATGAGAAGGGATATGTCAATCTTAGTGATCATATACAAGTAATGGGGTTTTCTTAGGGCTATAGGTCTTGGTGAGCCATCATTCAAGTTACTTCTTCTCTTGATCTGCTTAACAATCATGAAATGGATGTTAAAATCTCCATTCCATAATCTATTGTTATGACCCAAAACTTTCCAGCAAAGAAAAGGTCGGGAGAAATATTGTTGTTGTTGCAACCTTAACAACATAAGGTGAGAGCGGCTACTAGCGGTATGATGCCTTTAGCTATTCACTAGGGGAGGAGGCTTTCGGTGATGATGAGATTTTTAAAATCGCCAATAGAATTGAAGACACGGATTGCCTTGGAATATCAGGTTGGGAACAAGCAGACTTTCCTAAAAGTCCACCTTGTGCATATGCCTACCTGTATGCTTTCAATGCTGGTCGAGTGGGATTACATGTGGCCATATGTAAACATGTAACTTTAAGCAGTTACCTATTAACACCAGTGGGCAACTAACTTTGTGGATTGCAAGGATTTTTGTTGCACATCTTCCACTTACTGTATATCAGACAGGTGATGGGAATCGATTTGGTGGTTACAAGGTCAAGGTGGCCATTTGTCTTTCTCTTACACAAATCAAATTATTCAAGTGTATGACTGAGTTTTACCATACTCCTAGATTCAGGATTAGCATAAAGCTCCTTGGTGGCCCTAGAACACTGGAAGAATGATAGTGAGTTCATAGAATCATTTGAAATGGTTTGTGGGAATTTGAATACTCTTAATACTGGAGTGCTATATATCAAATTCACCTATCAGTGGAGGCATTTTGTATACTGTCTACTGCAAAGGCTTGGGAGCATATCAATTGATATCTTCATGTGGCAATTTAGTGGGAGACGATCATCCAGTAGTTGCAATAGCATGCACAGAAGTATCACTAGCATGTGCCATGCATGCTTCTATTATTGTCCATGCGAGCAAGCCCACACTTAGAGAACAGCCACAGATTTAGAACATTCAGGGTCTTCATGGGAGAAGATTTTGGGTCCACAAATTGCTTCTGGATTGTGCTTGGTTGATTGTTCTCAGGGTTCCTGATAACAATGTGAAGACAGCATATGGACGCGTAACAATGGAGAGAATTGCATTGTTATTTCAAGGGCTCAACATGGTCTTTGAGCCAATGAGCGGGGTGCAATCTAGTCAACCCATTCCAATGGAATTATTTGGTAAGATAAGATGCTTTGGTCCTGTCTGCATATATCAAATTTTCAGTTCCAAGGAAAGGCACGTTATAGTATACTTCTAGTACCAAGGGTCTATAACATGGCTCCAAAATTTATGTTATGCTAGAAAACTGGTCATGCAAGTGGCCCAGCATATATTGACTCTGTAAAAACATGGTAGAATAGAAATGTCACCATGCCAAATATCGATTGCAGTTCCAATATCAACTTGTTTTATTTTGGAAGAGAACACAAGTCTAGTGAATTATGGATGGTTCTTATATGACAAAAGGCAAATCTTGACATCAGTTATATCGGATGGTTATCGTCTAGGTGATTGGAAGACAGTTCCTATTTCATTTGATCACATAAATCATATTTCATACATCAATCCTATAGCACAAGTTGCAACTTGTCCAAAAACCAAGATAAAAGGATTCCAAAATTTATGTTGTTGTAGGACATGTTTGGTGCTCTACGGGGCCTGTCCTTGACTGAATTGCCGCTCTTGCCACAAGACTTCTTGATGATATCTTCCTTAAATTCCTAGGAGTAACTCTTATGGCAGCATTGAGTGCAGAAGAAGGTGTCATGACAAGGACTCACTTATACTAATGCTAGGCAAGGTTGGACACTGGGAGTGTCATGCCACATTTGTTTATCAATGAATTCATTCCCACAATTGAAGGTCATGGACATCGAAAGACCCACATGGGGCATGACGTAACTGCCCCTATGCGATGGCATAAGACAGGAAAAACCAAACCTGTCATAGAGAATGGGGTACAAAAGGGTTGTCTTTATACAAGTTCATCAAGGGGCAGAACTGATGTTAGTAAGGAGGCCATCAGGCAAACAACGGAGAATTCTTCAGTCAGCAGCCATTCTCTATGTTCACACCTTGATGATAAGGAGTTTCTCAAGGGGAGGAGTAGTTGATACTTGATAGTCACCAGGTCTTGGGCCAGAGGTCGGGGGCTATGGGGCTACCACAGTATTGAGTGGTGAACTTCCTTCTGAGAGTGATGAACCCTAAGTGAGGAAATTAGGGCAGCGGTGTACGTGTTTCAAGGGTTTATCTTGCAAACAACTGAACTAAGGTAGCCGGTGGCTACCTCTGTGGCACTGTGCCTCTGACCAGCCTTAGACAGTGTTGCTACCATTAGTAGAGAACTAGAGCAATGATCCATGGATCCAGAACCTGTTTCATGCGGTAGACCAATGCCACATGCAGTAGCCCACAATAACAAGCAATGACTACAATCGATTTGTGCACTTGGTGATTGATTTCATTGTGAAGAGACAGGGGATCGTGTTTTAGAAGAGGTTAGTCAGTCGGTAAGCATGCAGCAAGACAAGGAGACCCTGCGTGACTTCTCTGCCATGACATAGAAGACAATAGGGACAAACTTGCAGCTTACTCAAATGTCTATGATTTTGAACCTGGAGAAGGTTTCTGAGATTCTGGACTTTGGGAGGGGAGAACTCCAGGCCCATGACATGGAGACTCACCCCAGCCAAAGTGCTGTGAGGGGTTTTGAGTTTCAGAGTTGATTTCAAGCCTGGGGCAATTGCTTCCTTTAAACTACAATCAGCAAAAACTTGTCTTATTTCTAATTTTTTCTTTTAAAATTCAGTTCTCTTCTTAATCCTCTATTTGTATTAACTTAGCAATTCATATTATTCATCTTGTTGTTCATTATTATTCAAGAACGCTACCAGAAAGTGCATGTGTGGGAAGAGAAAGTGATGCAGAATATGAACTCAACATGTCTGTTCTGTGGTCCAAACAAGTCAGATGTGTCCTTGAGTCCGGTAAACAAACATTGCACATTACCATACCTTGTCCTCCTGGACAAGAAATTTGTGTTCCTTGGAACACTTGTTCCTGGAACATGTGTTCAAAAACAACATGTTCCAGCTATCAAACACTATATAAGAACTAGAACAGAACATTTCAATTACACATGCAACACATTGTCAACTATTTTATCAAATTTAGAATGCTTTTAAGTAGGTAAGCAATGTGAATAATTAACTATAATTAATGATTGATTAGTCTTGCTACCAACAGAAAAATCCACTTTAGTGTGGTTACCGATCTTTGCAATCAGTAACAAGAGAGCCACCTTCACATTGATGCCTAATACAACCAGACTGTCAAATACACTAACATCTTTTTTGCATGATATTCAGAGCATGACATTTATAGGGACATGCTGGTCTATTCTAATGATTAACTGCAGTTAGTACCCAATCAGTTTTGCTACCAGACAGAAAAATCACTTTATTTTGGTTACTGATACTTGTGATCAGTAATGTGCGGGACCTTCACATTGATGGTTATAGCATATATACATGTACTTCTATACCAGAAACATGCTATTAGAGTACTATTTTTTCTGCATCACTTATGAAGCTTGATATTTACAAAAACATCCTGGTCTCTCATATCATGATTCACAAGAAAGCATGCAGCCTGGAAATCCTAACAGTTAATGTACCAATCAGAAATTTCTTTTGCTAAACTCTAAGTACAACAACAATTAACAGGAAGCTTGCCAATAAGTAAGAGATCTTGAAATGGAATAGTGTAGGGTTAGAAAGGAAAAAGGAAAAGGAAAACTTACTTGTGTAAGCAGTACTTATACTCCTGGCTTCGAATATAATCTATCTCTCCTTCTTCGAGCTGATTTAGAAGAAAAGCATACAGATAACCCACTATTAAGCACTCTTCATGGAAGAGAAAAGTGAATTGGAACTTTTTAATGCAAGTAATATACTCACAGGGTCGCCTTCATAGACAAGTGAATAGCAAACTGGAGAAAGACAGCGCAAAGCACAATTCTCTTTCATTATCTTTGAAGATTTGCAATGTAGTCCCCAAAGCCCACTTCTCAGAAACGAAGCACAATCCAGCAAGTTAATGAGTCACAAAATACTTCACACCAGAAAAAAGTATAAATAACTTTGTCATGTACTCGATATTGGGGAGGTCGTTTGGTACAGTTATCAGTTTGCTTAGTTTAAACTGCCTCTAGTTTCAGACGTCAATTATATAAGAGAAGGCCGTCTTATCTAGTGGGATGCAGCATATTGCAGTAATGAATATGAACGCGTCCAGTTTATTTCATCCACATACCATAACAGCAAGGAAAAATATCCAGAAAAATCCATAATGTAATATACCAAAATATTTAGGTTTAAAGAATTGACACCCAGATGGTTTAGAAATCATTCGTCTAACCTTTGGATATCTGTATAGCATTCATCCTTTCTGGTCCGTATCTCCTCATCCTGAATTGGTAATCATAAATCATTCCATCGTCGGACAGATTTCCATGAAAACAAAGATAATGCAATGTGAACGTTAACGAAAAAACTTGCAAATAAGAATTGATACCGTGATGGGGCGCCGGGGCGGTGACTTCGCAAAGGCGTGGCTGCTAAAGAAAGGGTACATGAAGAACAAGATAGAGACCAAGCATAGAAAACGTCTCGCCATCAGAATACCTGAAAAGATCTGATTGTCAGTTCCAGCCTTGAGAGCAATCACTAGAAACTAAGGGGTCTACAAGTAACAATCCGATGACACGTTTGAAGCCATATCCAAGTAACATTCGAAGATGAATGGGATTGTAAAGCCGACAACAGTTGGCGAAACGCAGAAAACATAACATAAAAATCGTAACGAGGAAAAGGAAACCTTGAGCAGAGCAAGAGGGGATAAACGAAGACAGAGGAAGAGATGATATCCATTTCCCCTTTCAACCCACACAAACTAGAATCGTTTCAACCCCCACAAACGCAGACTTGCCGAAGACGAGAGGTCAGAGGATGATGACGAGTGGAAGCCTACGAAGGAAGAGAGAGAGAGAGAGAGCTTAGCTTGTTGTTTCCAGGAATCGAACGGAGCGAGCAGGGTTTGAATTGGCTCGTTGTCACCGGCGTTGTTCCAAGCAAGGCAATCAAAATCGGTTGCTAAATAGAATCCGAAGGCCGAATGGTTAAGCCGCAGACAATACGTTTTCAGTTTTAAGAAATCAGAAAAAATTCCAGAGAATTAAAAAAATAAAAGAATAAAGTAAGAAAAAAAAACATCGAAAATAATTAAAAAATAGTAGGGGTAAATTGCCGCCTGGCTTTCGGCGGAATAATATTCTGTTACTCAACTTTTTGCAGCGAATAAATAAGCACTAAATGTTCGAGAGAAATTCGCAATGGTGATAATGACAACATAATTTTTCTTGTTCCAGCCATGCATTCAATCAAAAACCGAAAATTAATTATTTTGCTGGGGTTTCAATGATTTCAAGCACTTAGTAAAAATTTAAGACCATCTTCCCATATGAGAAGCTGATGGTCAGTAAGTGAGTGACCAATAGTCTTCAATAATATCCCTGTTAACCATGACAATGTGTGGTTAATTCATTTTATAATAAAAAACAACAATGTTACTGATGACTATTAACGTGTCTAACTGTGTCATTGAACTTGAATATTAATAACTTCCTTTTGTGGAAAAATTAGATGCTTGCACCCATTGAGAGCTAAGACTTTCAAGGATTTATAACACATGAAGTGTAGGCATCAAATTAATTTGTTGTTGGTTCTAGTGCCATTGCAAGTTCTCCATAACCCATTTTCAATCCTCAATCCATAGGCTAGAAAAAAAATCAAATAGTTGTTTAAAAGCTAAATTACTAGTATTGTTTCAAAAAGCATTTTAGGTTTGGATATTGGCTGTCACCCACTCCTTCGATTTTTTGAAAGTGCATTTCATTTAATCAAACAAATAACGTCTTTAAAAATTAAAAGTACACTGACTTCTAAGGCCACATGTGATGATCTATCAGCCATCAAAAACTCAACTTGCTAACTATAGAGTTTGGTGATGGATACTAAGACTTTGTCGCTAACTAGTATGTTCAAACCTCTGATCCAGATGTTGTCATTAATACGCTTGCAACTCTGGAACCTTCCTATTGTGATACATTTCTTCTTCTTCTTCTTTGTTTTGATGCTCATTCAATTAAACACACAACTTATATGGCTATGTCTAAACAACATAGAGCTGTTAGTATGGCAATAGCATTGGTGTTCATTTCTATAGTAACTATAGATGTAGTTCCTTATAAGCACATGAACAGTTATGGACGTGAAAGAACAAACAAAGAATGAAGCAAAAGAGAGAGGAAGAACATAAGATTTTTAATATGGTTCAATCTTTCGATCTACATCCATGGAGCTACACAACTCAACTCTTCATTTGTCGCGTGTCTTTGGTTTTAATGCTTTCTTTCATGTCATGATTGATAAACTTTCTACAATTATCATAAAATTTTGGTTATTGATAGAGTTTCTATCTTTATAATATATTTAGTTGACATAAGCACCACCCTTGTGAAGATTATAATCACCATTACTGGGATGGTCAACATCAGGCTTTCCAATTTTATCATTTTCAACTTTATCTTTGACTGTTGTGGATTCTTTCACCTCCTTGAAGCAAAACTATATGCTTTTGAGGTTGAGCTTGACTTTAAAGTTATTGAACTAAGTCATGACAAAAGGTTTTGTGAGCTCATTTGTGATCTGATCCTTGGAGGAAGTATGATTAACTTTAAGTCAAACTTTAGTAATTTGATTGCAAATAGAGTGTCCATCAACTTTAGTATGCTTGCTCCTTGACTGAGAAGTAGGGCGCACAACAAGATCATTTCTGTTGATATTGTCACACCAAATAACTGGAGTACTAAGCATAAGAACTTTTGTGTCTCACTTAAAAGAGACGACATCCATTAAAGGTAAGTAGCTGCATTTGTTATCCTTATTTATTCTGCCTTTGTGCTTGATCTTGACACCATATGTTGTTTTTGGAGCTCCACAATATAAGGTTCAACCTATAGTACAGCATAACCTGATGTTGTTCTTTTTGTCATTGAGACAACCATCCCAATTGACATCAGAATAGGCATGAACAACTTTGCTCTTAGATGCTTTGAACATGAGCCCATATTGTAAGGTAGACTTTAAATATCACAATATTCCCTTAACTGCAAACCAGTGCATTATAGATTAGCTTGTGCATGAATCGGCAGACAAAATTTACACTGAAGGCAATGTCTAACCTGGTGAGAATGAGATACTAAAGAGCTCTGACTATGCTTCTATGCAGTGTTGTAACATCAAAATCTGCATTGTCATTGATATGAAGTTTTGAAGATGACAATTGGGAGAAGAACTAGGTTTGCACTCATGAATATTGACTTTTTTTTAACAACCCCATTATATATTTGTCTCTAGGAAAAAATGTTATAATTATAGAGGACTTCAATGACTACGAAATAGTGGAGCCTCCCACGATCTTTTAATGCAAGCTAGTCTCTAAGCTAATTGACAACCTTATCAACAGGTTGAGATGAATTGACAGTAATTAAAATATTGTTAACATAATATATATACATATATATATATATATTTATATATATAGCACAAAGTTGTTCTATCAATTAATGAACAAAGAGAAATACATCTTGGACCATTCAAAGCCCATTCCTATAAGTGACTGACTGAGTCTTTGGAATCATGCTCATGGAGCTTGCTTGAAGCCATACAAAGCTTTGCTAAGTTTGCAAACATATATCCACATGTAAGAATCAATGGAGCTTGAAGGTTGAGCCACATAAACCTATTCAAATAGAAAGCCTTTAAGAAAGACCTTGTCAATATTGATTTGTCTTATGGTCCATCTTGCACTTAAGGAAAGTGACAACACAATTCAAATGGTGGCAGACTTGACAATGGCACTTAAAGTCTCAAAGAAGTCAATGCCTTCCTCCTAGTGAAAGCCCTTGGAAACGAGGCACGCTTAAAAGCGCTCAAGATACTGCCAGATTTGTGCTTAATTTTGTATGCCCACTTACAACCAACTCTATTTTGATTGGAAGTTTGGGGCAAAAGATCTCAAGTATGGTTTTTGTGAACAGCATAATTTTTATTTTTTGGCATGGCTTGTAGCCATATGGGTCACAGTTGACCTCTTCAAAAGTTCTTGGCTCAACATTAGCAAGCAAATGGGTAATGGCCAAAGCATATCAAGATGATGGTTTCAAGTATCATGTCACCATGTGATGTGTGTGAAAGGACTGCATGAGTAATAGGGCCAGGATCAACCTTGGAGCTTTCATGGGGTGGATTGCAATACAGGAGGTGGAGAAGAAGATTGCAACACTGAGGATGGATGAATGGATTCCTTGACAACAGGACTGGAATCTAGGTCGATGTTGGTTGTTCCAAGTCGTTGAGGAACCATGATTGGTTGAACTTGGTCCTCTAAATCATGCATACTAGAATCCTTTTAACTATCAAGCAAGAAAATGCAACTCATTCTTATTAAAAGTCACATAATAAGATACAATTATCTCGTAAGAGGCAAAATTCATGCATAATATGACTGTGATGCCGAGCACTATATCCCATAAAAATATGTTGCCATCATGTATGTCCAAGTTTATCAACTCCATACACCCTAGGATTAGGACAGAACAAACAATCAAAGGTATTCAAATATGTATAGTTAGAATCCTTTTTGAAAATAAGAGTGAGAGGACACTTGTTTTTTAGGCTAGCAAACGACAATTTATTATAAAAAATACCACATTGAGAAGGCATACAACTAATATTGTCTTGACAGTCTACTATGAGCTATGAGAGTGAGCCCGGTGTCGATGACATCTCTACGTTTGTGTTGCCATTTTGTTCTTATATTTGTGGGCAAGAATATATAAATGTTTAACTCCCACTTTGCTAAAGAAAGTATGTACAAATTTATTTTCACCTCCAGAATCACTATGAAAGTATTGCTTTTGCTTTCCATTTTTTGAGTTTTTGAAAGATCTCAAGTAACTTCTATTTAAACTTCACAAGAAAAGACAAGAAAACGTATAATATGCATAAGCAAAGAACTCATAGTAGTGATACCCATCAACCTTAGAAATAGGGGATGTCCCCCACATGTTAGAAAATATTATTTCAAGAGTATCAAAATTGCTATAATCAATGTGAAAAAAAGGTAATTTATGAAACTTTGTTGTTTGATGAGCATAGCAATATTAATTGATTGGTTGGCAAAAGTCAAATTAAAAGAATGAATAACATTGTCCACATTTTTTATATTAGGATGAACCAAATGATTGTGCTAGATTGAAAGGATAAACTCTTTTTCCTACTAAAGCTGACTTCTCCTCATTGCTATTGAAGTCCAATGTGTGGATGCCATCCTTCATTGATCCTACGGGTAGTTCTTTCTTGATTTTAGCATTTGTACATCTGCACCCTCTTGGATCAAATTAAAAATATCATGATTATCTTTAGAGAATTGCTAAATAGAGAGAAGTCTTTTGGTAATAAGAGACATGTAAAATAACATTAATGACAAATTTCAATTCACCAACTATGAAAGTAGATTTACCAATTTGACAAATTGCCAAACTTATTCCATTCCCCACCTTAAAAAATTACTGCTCGAATATGATGAGTGAATGGATAGAGGGTTGAGATCTGGAGTCAAATGGTAAGATTCCCTTGAATCTGGGTATGAGAACTCATTGTTATTGGCATCAAATGTGGATGTCTGATAGACATGCATTGGAGTTTATCCTTCATATGATATCTTGTGGTAGGTTTTGGTGGTCCGTGACTAGGCTTGTCATAGCACTGGCACACCCCATGTTGATGTTGATCATTGTTCTGCTTTGGCTTTCCACCTCAGTAGTAATGATGACCGTAAGATTGATTACATCCATCTTGATTGAATATTTGCATAACATTTCCCTTGAAATGGGTGTTGCTGCCCTTGTCTCTAGTGTCTTCACCAATAAAGGTATTGTGAGTGAGAAGGAAGCTCAATAATTCAACCAAAGAGGCAAATTCAACTTGCTTAAGACACACTCAAAGAACTATATTCAATAGAAAGCCCATAGAGTGCATAGATAATTTAATCTTCTTCAGCAATGAGTTTCCCAAAACTTTGAGATAATGGGTGATCATTTTAGTCTTTTGATAAAACTCATTACTGCTCTTGTTCTTTTTTTTTTTAGGAATTGCAGCTGCTCTTGGAGATGCATAATTCTAGCTCTAGACAGAGTAGCATAGGCATCCATGAGAGAACGCCAGACTTCATAAGGGCTTGCTTAGATAACATGTTCTCAAAACTTGGTTGTGAGGAAGCCTGGTTTTGTAAGCCAGCTTTTAAAACTTGGTTTTCTTGTTTGGATGCCAACACCAAAACCAGGTTTTTCTTTTTGAACCTAGTTTTTGTTTGGATGACAAAAACCTGGTTTTATTTGTGGCTCTAGAAACAAAATTCAACTGAATGTTGAGTACATTTAGTTACTATTAAATAAAAAATAAAGGACTATATAGGACATACATGGACATCGTAGATAAGTCAATTCACATGGATGTTGGCCCTCATGAAAATGCTGTATGAGGTACCTTATGAAAAAAGAAATCACAAAGCAAGTAAGGAGGAACATATGATATTATTTCTCAAGGTATCAATATGAGGTGCCCATTCCTTTGTTTAACAAAAAATTTACTAATTGAGAAAGAAAAACATGGAACTTTACAAGCACAATAAACTCAACAATTATGTTACACTCTTGATGAAAAAAAAATGTTGTTGAAATGTGAATCATATCAGCATTAGTTTACAACAAGCATCAGGCATATGGCTTACAAGCTCAACAAATTTGTTAGAAAGTTTATCTGATCACTGGCATATCCTTTCAGCCCTTGACTTTCAAGATCCCTAGCAGTACAAGTATAAATGTACAAAAGGTTTGGAAAGTAGCATCGAGTAGAATTGCTGTCTCACCTAGTGCCATGGATTGGCTTTAATTTGAGGAAACTTGAAATCTGCATAGTTTGGTTCATGCAGTGAATTTCTTCTCTAGTTGGGGTCCCCAAAATCATAACAAGGCAAACAACAATATTTAGGAGTTAGCATAACATAGTTTGCATGCTTAAACATGAAAGTAACATAGTTCACCAAGTCCACCACTTCCAAAGATGGCCAAACACCGAAATATGAAAAACAAAGCAAGAAAGGAAAAAGTTGAGATATTCTGAAGGACAAGAAGCCCAAGCAAGATCCAGGAATGACTATATGCACCAAAAGGATGAGTGAGAGTGCTAATGCACAACTTGGAAGACTACACAATTCCATGTTCTAAAATTTACCAATTCATCATCCAAAAGCATCATAACTGATGACAACCTTCAAATAGAGACAACATAGACCTCTAGTAGTTGCAAGCTCACTTTATGCTGATCATTGACTGTTAGAGCCAAATAGAGTCAAAATATATGATAACTAATGTACAACAAACAATTTTCTCAAAAAAAATTCATATTTCCCAATAATAACAATATTCCTAACCTAAGAATTTACATGCTTATGTTTTGCTTTGGGAATTTCATTGTTGGCTTACCATTCGACAAAATCTAATTGTGCATGCAATATAACCAACTATCTGAACCGAAGTTAGTTGCATCCCCATGTTGTACCCTTGCTTTCGTACTCCTATTCAAATGAAAAACCAAAAGAGTTTCAAATTTGTTTAGATGAAGAATTCAACACAAAAGCAAACCAACCAACCAACCTATCTTAGGAGAAGCTCTACTAAAACACTGTTAGCAGGCCACATATGTATAGTGGTTGTGTATTCTATAGCTCCAAATATCAGCTCCATGGCTCGATAATACCATGACCATATAAGTGGCATATTAGGTTCACTATGACTTGCAACTAGAATGATGGATAAAAATAATATTGAGTCCTTAGATCATTTGAAATAATCATGCAACGAGGTGTACTATGCCTGGACTTGCACATCAAAAGAACTCTTACCAGCACTTGTGCACTCCCAAAATCACAAAGCTTCAGTTGATGAGTGTGAGGATTAACCTGCAAAAGCACATCAATGTTCAAGTAATCAGATGTTACCATTATTTTCATGTGGAATCATACTCATTAAATGAGAAATTTACTTAGAAGGAACAACCAACCATACCATTACACATACATGTTTTAGACCATTGATTATACATTTTCTTGCAATAGACAACTACTGGCAATCTTGAATTGCACCCTGCATCATGTCACAATCTTAACTAAAAGCCTCTTGTATCTGTGACACCAAAGGATAGGTCAGAGTGGCAATTACAAAAGCCATGGTAAGGGTACGATGTGGGACTATGCAAGTAAGGCATCAGAACTTGACACAGATAGATAACAAAGAACAGTTTGAAAATGGGTTGGCAACATGTAAAAAATTAAACAGAAATATTAGGAAGGAGAAATTTGTCTTCCATTTCTTTTAACTGCAGATAATAACTTAGTGAAGGCCATCATAAGGGGAGATTATTTCATTTTAATGTTTTGTGCTTCTAGTATGTAACTTATATTGTCACTTGTATATATAGTATACTTAACTTCTTGTCTTTAAAATAAGTTACCCTGTTCATTAAGTAGAAGTGATGATTTTGTGCAACTAGTACAACATTAGAACCCCATATAGTGAGCAAGAAAAGGAAATATATTGCACTATATATATATATATATATATATATATATATATATATATATATATATATATATATATGTGTGTGTGTGTGTGTGTGTGTGTGTGTGTGTGTGTGTGTGTGTGTGTGTGTGTGTATAGAGTAAACAAGGTTAAGAGATAACAATGTAAGAAAAAAAGGAGACCCAAGCATTGATAATAGTCTCAAGGACCACATCATAATGGTCTTTTAGCCTTAATATTCAGCTTCTAACTAAAACACATCCTGTGCATATGGCCAATCACTTTTGGCTCCTTGTATGTATCCTCTCGTATTCCAGGCATGTTGATTAGACAAAAGAAAATGGTGTCTCAAACAATGCAAAAGCACATGATGTGGCCGTAAAATCTTTGAAATTATGTTTTTATGGACATGTCAAATGTGAGATGTCTTCATATGAAAAAAAATATAAGAATATCCAGAAAAGGAAAAATCCTCAAATTTCAGACCTTGCTAAAATATATCTACTCTATCAAAAGTGTGTTGGTGTAGTATAAAGTGGCCCAAGAACTAGATTCTACTGAAAAAAAGCATGCATTAGTTTGCCAAGCTATAATAAAGTAAATTGTGTCATTAGTAAATCCTGGTCCAAAAGACTGAGATTCACACTAAAACAACCTTGTTGATGCATATTTAGAACATGACATGTATATATTGATATTTTTTAACCAATAAATGCTGAACAAAAAAACAAATGCCAACATACTAGCATGAAATATGTTGCATGCTTTAGAAACAGATGAAAGTGGCATACCATCATATTGTTGTAGACAAAAGTTGTAAAAGGAGGTATGAAGCAGAAATAAGTCAAGAAAGCATACAACTTATCAAGATCATAACAGTGTAACCAAGTGCTTCACACATATGTAATCCACATCATATCCACACACATTAAGTTGATAACTAGTCTAATCACACAAAGTCTAAGTCAAGTCCATAGATATGAAGTCTACACATAGATAAACCATATTAAAAGGTATATCACCATATTAAATAGAAAACATAACAAATATGAGCAAAATTTAGTTTAAAAGTAGAGCACTTGGCATTTTGATTGTGCTCTATGCTTGTTGTGTTCTAGTAACTCTTCCTTCAAATAGTACATAGTATCTTTGTCTCCATCCAATCTTCATGTTGCCTTCATTGTCTAATAATTATAGATGCATTAATATCATGATCATGAACTATGAAATTGAAGTAAAATATTTGAAGTAAAAATAAAGCAAACAAGTAAAAGGAGAATTAATTACTAGAAAATGTGATAGTTAATACGATCTCTTCCAGGAACATAATCATCCCATATTAATTGTGTAATTGATTTTCTAAATGCATTGGATGCATCATGTTGTGCACATTGAAACATGTATTCAATTGGTTGTCCTCATGGAGGTTGATCTTCATGTGTTTGTGGAGGAATCCAGTTTTCTCCATAATCACTCGATGTCCAATCATTAATGTTATTGTTTCGAGTAGAAATTCGTAGTGTACAAGCTACAATAACTATATCTCTTTGTGTGTCAATAGGATATGGAACTTGCATCTATAAAATTGAGAATCTAGCTTTTGGAATACTGAAACGATGTTCAATTGTATTTTTAAGTGATAAATGTTTAAAATTGTATAGTTTTTTTTCATTCTTAAATGATCGCCTATTTCTAAATTCTTTTAGATGATACAAATAACCACATATTGGAACAAGAAATTTGAAAGTGTTGTCATATCTTGAATCAACGACATAATATTTACCTACATAGAGAAAATGTTATGAAAGCAGAAGTCAGGCTCAAGAGACTTATCAACATGCTATGCAGTAGTCTAATCAGTGGTGATGCTATATTACCATATGGAATTGAAGGAAATCCCAAACTTGGGTTGTCTTAAAGTTCAGCTAATATTCTTATGTCACCTATAGATCCTTCCCTTCTTGCATAAATAAAAGTAAACTGTTTATCAAACATACATGCACATTATATTCTATGAGACAGACTCTTTTTTATTTCAATATCTAATTGGATCTTCTAATGGAACTATCATGAGAATGTGCGTACCATCTATTGCTCCAATACAATTCTAACATTAAAGTATAATAAGTTAAAATAGGTTCATCATGAAAAGAACTTTTCAATAATATGTCATTCATGTCACAAAGGTACCTTAAATCACCTAAACTTTGGACTAGTTGCTCTCTTTAGTGGTGCATTAGTACTTGGGTTCTTCACAAACTCACGACTTAATTTTATGACTTCTTTTAGATTATTATGAAGTGTCTTGAAATGTTTTCTCTAAATTGTTGAAAATTGTCTCACAAAGCATGGTTTTGATTTATTTTGTCTAATGGCCATCATAAAAATTGCTAATTGTTCTACAAATATTTTTTTTGGGTACTTCATAGTATACCTTTGTCTTTGAGTAGTTGAGCAAGAGAGAGAAAAATTATGCATTCATACAAAATAAATCACATGATAGTTGTTAGTGACCATAAAAAATGCGGTTAACCCTAAATACCCCAAAGAAATTTGAAACATGCTTAGGAAGTTTATGTAAAAAATCCATAATTGTTTCCCACGGCACTCCGATTACCTTGCCCTCAACTATGCATTGTGGTATTCATCTTTAGTATAATGTTTATTTGTCCCACTAGTAAATTATTCAACATCACTATTAGTTGTTGTTTTGAACTTTCCATATGTCTGTAAATTACATAAGATATATTTGTAAATAGCATGTATGGTAAGTGATAACTATTTTACTATAGTTTGCTTGTAAGCAAGATGAGATAAACAATATATACATTGTAATATATAAATAACATAAAATAAATCAACAATATATACATTGTAATATATAAATAACATAAAATAAATCAGATTATCTTCAACAACAACACATTAATGTTGAAAAATAAAAATCAAAACAACAAATAGATAACTTATGACACCTCATTTTTGTTTCATACGATGTGCAACAAACTCTTGTGAAGGTGAAGGAGTGCCATGACCACTTATCTATAAAACTCAACATTAAATGCATTGACAACATACATAAATCAATTCACTATTATCTTCAATCCTCATAATCTAATTTGTACATGTAGTCCATAATATGCTTCTGGAAGTATAACCCTTGCTTTATGCAATGGTAGTTGAGCTTCTTTCCATTCATGGTATTCAACTATATGCCTATTTCTTGCTTCAAAAAAAGAGGAAAAATGCCAAATAAAATATAATAAATTTGATTCTTAGACCTTTGACTGGCTCATCCACATTGTCATTGAGTTGGTCTTTGAAAGTGAGATCCTATCACATTTTCTTTTATATTTTCTACATTTGCATTATGATTTGATGATCCCAAACTTTGATGAACCAAACTACTAGATGTAGGAGCAGTTGGAGTTGCATTATGAAAAGCCATGTACTCTTCATCAATCAAATGTATGTATGGTGTTTCTTTGCTTATCCATTGATTTATATGCACTACACTTGATCCAAGGCAATGAGCTTAGGACAGATTATGTGGAGTGTCAAGTTGAATATCTCCTCGACTCTGATTGTGCTTTAGTGAGCATCCTAACATGACATTTTTGGACAGATTAGGTGGAGTGTCAAGTTGAATATCTCCTCGACTCTGATTGTGCTTTAGTGAGCATCTTAACATGACATTTTTGCATAGGACAACTATGAGCCAATCATGGCTTGAGACTACTTTCTGTGGGTCGGTTAAGTTTTTGTATAATGTGATTGTTATGTTTGATTGATGTGAATGCCATAACCTTTTCGTTTATATTGTCGTTGGGTAATGATGCAATTGAATGAATTTGAAGGGTAAAAGTACACATAAAGTATGATGGCTAGCTAAGAGTGTTGACTGAATGTGTAACCTTCTTATGGAGGCATTTGAGGTATGGGTGCACTAGTAAAGTGAACCAACCTCGTATGCTAGCTGACTTTATTGTGAATATGTCTTCATAATGATAAATTAAGAAAGAATAGTTGATGAGAGGACAATGGGTTATGGCAATATGTTTGAGATACGTCATGCATTCGCCACTGATTTTGCCTGTTCAGAGCACAGGCAGTGCAATGCCATAGGATATCATTGTGTGATGTGCATAAAACATTGGGCTCCTGCCTTCCCAACCTATGTGTCCTAAGGAAGGCTGAGAAACTCTCTTTGGGATTTATATATCCATGAACGATTTCACTACCATCGTAGCGTGAAAGAATCAATTTCTTTTTGGGCTACCATGGGGGTTGATTCCTAATTGTAGGTCGCCCATGGTGTGCATGCTTCTGTGTGTGCATCCACATAATAAGCTATCAATTCATTGAATCAAATATACATGAAATGAATGTGAATGTGCTTAAATTAAACATGATGTGTAGATTGTGGTTGTTGAAAGGCTCCTATATATTGTGGAATATATGAGAGACTCTCATAACTAGTCACATTATTGCATGTACTTATCATGATATGATAGTAATTAAGTCTTTATATGTTCGACACCATATTTAAGCCTTACTTTGGAAGGTTAGGGATCTATCTGGTTTGTTTTCATATTGCAAAGGCTAAACCCTATGTTGTTCATTTTTTTGGGTTTGGTAGATCCGAGGCAGCAGATTGATCAGATAGCTCTACTCACATCCTACTGGGGAGATTTTAAGTCTATTGTCATGACGCATCATGTTTTGGTCTCATTAATGTCTTGTTTTTGTTAGACATTGATGTTGTGGTTTTGAAGCATTTTTGTCGTGTATGTCATTGAGAAAAATAATATGATTTTGTATGAATTGAATTTGCTAAATAATAGAATGTTTGCCCCATTGTTATTTTGATGTGCATAGTTCTTTCTTAATTATTGTGTCATCGCACCTCGATGTTTTATAAAAAAAAATAGGGATAAAAGGTTCAGGGTGTGACTGCTTGGGTATTAGAGCTATGGAAAACCCTACTGCGGGTGTGAGCTAAAAGTCTATCTTTGAAGCCGTGTTTGTTCAATACGCTATTTTATGGAGCTCTTATTGTAGTTTTGATTTTCACTATGATATATACATATAGAATGGATTGATGTTTTGAAATATTGTGATGATGCATCTTACAATTTGATTTGAAAGACATGTCATAGACCTTGTAATAAGAATGATGGTTCTTACTTGTATAGATGGCCAACCAACATAGGGGTAAGAAGCAAGGTAGGCCGACTACTGCAGAGACAACCAAGTTCAGCCCACTCAGATGTGCATACCCCACTAGATGATAGTAGATCAGAGCAACAGTTCATCCAAACTGGTGTGAGTGTCCAAACATCACAAATGCATACTCTACCCGTGGATCAGTAGACTATAATGCTGAACACTTTGCAGACGCTGACGTCCCTAATAAAGTTAATAGTCATTAAACTAGAGGAACCATGCATCTCCTATAGGAGACACCACTGCACCGCTTAAGGAGCAGACAACTTCTGTGTTATTTAAGCAGTTCATGTCGGTGCAACCGTTTGTCTGTATTGGAGATGGCAACCCAGACGCCACAGAGGAGTGGATTGAAGAGGTAAAGTGTATCTTTGAGCTTCTCAAGATGGCGGAAGGAGATAAAGTGAACTATAGCTCATACTTGTTGAAGGGTGATGCCAAAGGCAATCGACCCATGAGATTTTACAGGTCAACAACAACTGATCTCATGGAAATTGTTCATAGATTCATTCTTCAACACTTACTTCCCAACATGTGCAAAAACAAAAAAATGCAAGAGTTCCTTAAGTTGCAACAAAATCATATGAGCTTGGAAGAATATGTTATTAAGTGTCGACATGTAGAGATGTATTGCCTACATCTCTACACCACTGATGAGGCCAGAGTAGACAAGTTTGTACTTGGATTGCGTGCGAACTACAAAACAAAGTGATGTCTAACAAGCCTCCCGATTTGGATGAGGCGTTCGCCAAAAGCAGATGCATGAAGGAGGATTCGACAAGTACGTAAAGGGACCACCATAAGAAGGCAAGTCAGCACTCGTACGATGGGTGGATACAGGCCAAGCACAAACAACTTCACGGGCAGGGCAAAGCCTTATTGGATGCAAGATGACATAACATTCAGGACGAACAAGCCTACCCATAGTGACACTACACTGGGGGCAATGATTACTTCAACTCCATTGAGATGTTCTACTTTGTCATGTGTGCACCTCTCATCCAGTCCCACTAGTTCTGGAGGGTCCCAATCCTTTCCTCATCCGCCAGCCGAGAGACCTCCAAGGTACCTTGCACCTCTCTTAAGCAAGGTTAGGGACTAGCTAACACTCCCTCAGCTCGAGAAGCTGTGTTATCAGGAGACCGGAGCATGTTTACACTATAGAGAGATAAGACACTTCATCAAATATTGCCTCATAATGCGAGAAAAAGAATTGAAGAAGCTTGAGGTTGATCCTTCAAGTGCACAAAAGACTACCAGATGCATCTATGAGACTATTGTAGAGGAGATTCAGGCACACGATCTCATTGAAAGTACATTAGTTTCTGATTCTCACATCATTAGAGTGTTATTTGATGCAAAAGTGACTCATTCTTTTATATCTAGTCGATTTGCACTTCACTAGAAGTGTCGGCTAAAATGATGCTGTATGTCTTAAAAGTAGTCAGCCTTATGCATGCTCTAATTAATATCTACTAGATGTGGACGTAGAGATCCATCAGTACCATTTGCTTGCATAGTTTGTGATCATAAGTCTCAGTGAGTTTGATGTTATTTTAGGCATGGATTGACTATATGTGCATTATGCTAATATAGATTATAGAAAGAAATAAATATAATTGTTGACTCAAGAGATACAACCTGTGGAATTTTAAGTTCGAAAAGCTAGTCAAAGTGATAAGATAATGGTGTTTGTACTAAAGGCTAACAATTATTAGAAAAGAAAAGTTTTACATTCTTGGTCAACGTGTTGACCAATAAGACTACGCCAGTGAAGTTAGCAAATGTGACCATTGTGAGTGAGTACCCCGATGTATTTCTTAGAGAGTTAACGAGTTTTTCTCCAACAAGAGAAGTTGAATTCAAGAAAAAGTTATTACTAGGGACCGTTCCCATTTCTAAAATACCATACCGTATGGCACCGGTAGAGTTCAAAGAATTGAAGAAGCAACTACAAGCTCTTAGATAAGGGTTTCATTCGACCTAGTGCATCTCCTTGGGGAGCACATGTGTTGTTTATTAAAAAGAAGAATGAGATAATGTACTTGTGTATATATTACGACATGTTGAATCAAGTCACCATCAAGAATAAGTATTCACTTCCTAGAATTGAAGACTTGTTTGATCAGCTCAAAAGCGCAAAGGTCTTTTCCAAAACTGATCTGAAGATAGGCTATCACAAACTTTTGATACGGGAGGAAGATGTTGCTAAGACTACCTTTTGAACTATATATGGGCACTATGAATTTAGGGTCATGTCTTTTGGGTTGACCAATGCTCTTGCAGCGTTTATGGACATCATAAATCGGGTTTTTCAAGACTACATGGATTGATTTGTTATTATATTTCTAGATGATATTTTGGTGTATGCAGATAGCGAGGCAGGACATAGAAATCACTTAAGGAATGTGTTCAGGATTTTGCGCAAACATAAGTTATATGTCAAGTACTCAAAATGAGAATTTTGGCTAGCGAATGTAAACTTCCTTGGTTATGTGATCTTGAAAGATGGAGTTTTCATAGATCCAACTAAGGTGTCGGCAGTACAGGACTGGAAGATAACATGCAGCGTAACTTAGATAAGAAGGTTTTTGGGATTGACAAGGTACTATCACAGGTTTATATAATTTTTTTTTGAAAATAGCTACACCTATGACTAAACTATTAATAAAATGAGTGAAATTCGTTTGGTATGAGGAGTGCGAAAAGAGTTTCCAAACTCTGAAAGACGAGCTTACTACCACCTATCTTGATGCTTCCATCTAGAAATTCTGAATTTGTGGTATACATCGATGCATCAGGAATAAGTTATGGCTATGTATTGATGCAACATGGTCTTGTGGTGACTTATGCATCTAGACAGTTGAAGACACATGAGAAACATTATCCTACTCATGATTTGAAATTAGGAGCAGTAGTATTTGCGTTAAACATATGGAGACACCATCTCTATGCGGCAGTGTTCGATGTGTTTATGAAGCACAAGTCATTGGAGTGCAAATTCTCTCAAAAAGATCTTAATTTGAAGCAAAAAAGATAGATTTAGTATTTAAAAGATTATGACTTCAAAATATCATATCATCCAGGAAAAGTGAATCTGGTGGCTGATGCTTTGTAAAAAACACAGAAAAAAGTAAGAAGTCATATTCCTCTTGGTACTAAGATGTAGATGGTTCATTATGGTTTCGACAAAGATTGTGGGTCCTAGCGATGAACGAATGAAGCATCAGTTGCTTGATGAAGCTCATAACTCCAAATTTTTCATGCATCCTAGCATTACAACGATGTTTTTGGCCTAGAATGATACGCAAAATTATAAAATATGTGGTAAAATGCTTAGTTTGCCAGTGGGTCAAACCAGAACATCAACAACCAGAAGCTTGTTGTAGAAGATAGATATTACAATGTGGAAATAAGAGGACATTACAATAGATTTCATGATATGTTTGCCTCACACTAGGAGACAACATGATTCCATATAGGTGATTGCCGATCGACTTACGAAGTCAGCTCATTTTCTGTCAATCAGAATCAGTCAGTCATTGAAAAGTCTCGCAGAGTTATATATTGGCAAGATAGTGAGACTGCATGGAGTACCCAAGTATATTATTGTAGATCAAGATCTATGTTTTACCTCTAGGTTTTGGGGGCAATTGCAAAAGACGACATGTTATGTGCTTGTGTCTTAGACTGAAACGGAGAATGAGATAAACATATGAAATTGACAGAGTTTGCTTATAATAATGGTTACTACTCTATTATCGGGATGACACCGTATGGAAGGCCTTGTAGATTGCCAACTTGTTGGATCCAAATGGGCGACAACAAGATTGAAAACCCTTTGGTATTGCAACATTACATCTATCAAGTACAACAGATAAGAAAAAAGTTATTAACAGCTCAGAGAAGACAAATGAGTTATGATGACATTCGATATATAGAGTTGGATTTCAAGGTTCGTGATCATGTGTTTTTGAAAATTTCACTTACTAAAAGAGTTTTTTCGATTTGGTATTAAATGAAAGTTGAGTTTGTGGTTCATTGGGCCTTTTGAAATATTAGATAAGACTGAAAAGGCGATGCACAATATGTGCCAGATTTTACACACATGATTGATTTTTAAGGTATTCAGGTGCAAGATGATTTGACGATGGAAGAAAAGCCAATTAAAATTGTGGATCAAACACTAAGAGAATTCCTTTAGTAAAAGTAGAATGAAAACACTACGGGTTGAAGGAGAGCACATGAGAGCTCGAGGCTGACATACGAAAGAAGTATCTATAATTGTTCCTACATTGGGGTATGATCTAAATTTCAGGACAAAATAATTAATTTAAGGAGGGTAGGATGTAATGTCCTGCATTGTGGGATGTCGGGTTTGGATTAGGGTCCAGCTTGAGCCCAAACTCCACCCAAGTGAAGAGGAAGGCTCGATGCTGGGCTCTCTCTCTTCGTCTCTCTCGTTGTTAGAGTTGACACAGAGGAATAGGAGACGGAAGAAGAAGCGAGGCTGAGGAACTCTCCCGCCATTGTCCTCTCACCTTTACCGTCTCTCATCACCCCTTGCCCTCTACTCTCTCTCCTACCAGCCTCGTCTCACCCTCACCATCTCTCATTCTCACCCTCTGCTTTCTCTCCTACCAGTTTTCTCTAACCCTCACCATGTCTCACTCTCACTCTCTCGTTGTATCCCCCCCTAAACTAGGCACTCTCTCATGCATGCTCTCCCTTTCTCTGTTTATGTTTTTCTTGCCTCTATTTCTCTATCTCTCCCATGCGTGTGCCTCTCTCAACCGAACCATCTCCCTCTCAACTGAATGCTCTCTTCTCTCATTAGATTCCTCTTATGCTCATTCTCACATTCTTTGATGTTGTTGGGTTGGATGTAGCTAGGGGAATATGTCTTTCCCCTCATACCAGCGAATAGGCCATGTTGTTGGTGATGACAACAAATAATCGTTGGTGTTGGTGGCTAGTCGAGCATTTGCTGGCTGCTCGGGACACTACAACAACTAGGACTCTAAAAGAGGGGTGAGCGAGGCCTAATTGTGCCTATTTTGTCTAATGTTTTTCTTAAGTGCATGTATAATTATTATTTGAGCATGTTAGATTCAAGATTAAATGATTTAGGCCGCACGATAGAGATCTTATTACATTGAAGAAGGTCCATGACTGTTTTGGAGGGGCAATGATCTATGTATGTTTTGTTGGATGTTACTATGCATATGTAGAGGAAGTATTGTTGTTACTTTGTAAATTTATTGTTTGGAGGAAAAACAAAACATTTAAGTTATTAAAATCAAGATATACATAAAGGTGCGAAGGAAACACCTTTTTTTTGCGTGATTTGTTTGATATATGTTATTGCTAGTGAAATAGTACGGTATCATCTTTAGATTATCAATGAGGAAGTAAAATTGCAAATGGTGATGCCTTAACAGGGTGTTAGTCACTTATTGAGTGTCTAATTTATTGATGATGCACCTAATGATGCATTTGGAAAGGTCCATGCTTAATGACCTCTTAAATATGAAAAAAACTTGAAGAAATGTTCTTTAGGCCGATTCAACCTATCGGCATTTGATTGAGTCGATGACCTACGTCTCAATGGTCATATTTCTTACCTAAATAGATTATAGATCAAAATGAATAGAAACTTATTGCTTTGAATTCTTTGCAGGTTCAGCAGGCAGGTCAAGTAGACCTTGAGTGGCAAGATTCAAAACTTGAGGTGATTTTAAGCATTTTTGGCAATGCACAATAGGTATGACGATATTCGAGGCAAATCCCTGCCTGGGGCCAAATTTAGAGCGTGTGCTATTGAAGATCATTGGATCCTATGATTGCGTTTTGTTGATTGATGTATGCTATAATGTGCATATTGCCACATGAATGTATGTGTTTGATTGACTGATTATGAGATGGTTGATTGTCTTTTAATTATTACATTAAGACATATGCATACTAGAAATTATAACTACTTACAACATATTAGGCAGGGTATCAAGTTGAATATTTCATCGACCCCAATTATGCATTAGTGAGCATGCTAACAAGATATTTGCATAGGACAAATACAAGCCAATCACGGCTCGAGACTACTCTCCGTAGTTGGGCTATGTTTTTGTATAATGTGATTGTTATGTTTAATTAATGTGAATGCTATAAGGTTTTCGTTTGCATTTTCCTTAGGCAGTGTTGCAATTGAATGAATTTGAAGGATAGAAGTACTCATAAAGTGTGATGGCTAGTTAAGAATGTTGACTGAATGTGTAGCCATCTTATGGAGGCGTTTGAGGTATGGATGCACTCGTGAAGTGAACCAACCTCATGTGCTAGCGGGTCTTATTGTGAATATGACCTCATAATGATAAATTAAGAAATAATAATTGTTGAGAGGCCAGTAGGTCATGATAATATGTTTGGGATACGTCCCGCCTTCGCCACTAGTCTTGCCTGCTCGGAGTGCAAGCGATGAAGGCCCCAGGATATCGTTGTGTGATATGCTTGGAGCGTTGGGCTCTCGCCTTCCCAACCTGGGTGTTGTAGGGAAGACTGAACAACTCTCATTGGGATTTATACATCCATTAATGATTGCTTTACAACTACAACGTGAATGGATCTGTATCATTTTGGGTCACCATGGGTTATTGTCTACTGACTGTAGGTCACCCATAGCGTGTATGCGCTTGTGTTATGAGCTGTCAATTCACTAAATCGAATGTAATGTAATTGAAATGAATGTAAGTGAAACAAATGTGAAATGAAGTGAATGTGCTTAAATTGAACATGACATGTGGATTATGGTTATTGAGAGATCCCTACATATTGTTGAATATGTGAGAGGCTCTCATGACAAGTCACATGATTGAATGCACTTATCATGATATGATAGTGATTAAGTCTGTATATATTGGACTCCATATGTGAGTCATTCCCTTATGGTCTATTTGGTTGGAAGGAAAGGGAGGGATTGAGCAATCCCTCCTTTGTTTGATTGGCTAATTAGAAAGGAGGGAAAGAGTGGGAGAGGGAGAAAGTATGTTTGGTTGAGAGGGGAGGGAAATGAAAGAGAAGGAAAGGGAGAGATTGTGTAGTGTAAATTCAATCCCTCCGAAATCGAACGGATTGGGAAGGAAAGGAAAGGGCAAAAGTGTTGGCTGCCCACAATACCCCTTCGTTTTTTTCTTCAACAAAAAATTGTTTAGGCCTCCTCCCCTGCTACGCGAGAAAAAAGCCCACACATGCTGCGATGGAGACCCCACATCCAGCAAAGGCAGCCCTTCTCTTTGTCTCTGTCTTTGTCTCGCTCTCCTTGCCTCTTCCTTTTCTTCTTCTCTTGATTGTGGATGAAGACAATCATTCTCCCATTGCCTACTGTGAAGACGCTCGAATTTTCTCCCGAAAGTTGGAAAGTTGCTGAAACGGCCAGCAAGGCGATGCTCAACCTTGCCTGGCGATCCCAGAAACCCTTGCTCTCCTGCCCGTGGATCCTCCAATCTCTCTTCTAGCTACTCAACGGCCGTAGGTGCTCCATCTCCGGCAGTTCCGATCTCTCCTCCGGCACCCAATGTGATGATCTACGACCGCTTAGCCGAGGAGGTGAAGTCGAAGCTCCGGCTGCTCGGGAACCCTGACCCTCAACAGCAGGCCACTAATTCGTTTCAGCCCGTCATAGCTTATTCTCAACCTTCCAATGAATGTTTTTATTATGTTCATATTTGTTGTTATCATCACTCTTGACTCTTTTCTTTTCACCAATGTTTGAAGCTGCTCCTTGTACTGTAGGTCATTTTCGTGGTGCTAGATTGCATAAATGCACCTACTATATGAACCACTATTCTCTTTCCATCAATTTCAATTATGCAAAACACTTGCTCTTTTTATTATTCCACGAGGGAATGTTGCTGTTTTTGCTCCTTTCCACTTGACAACTTGATGTAATCACATAGAGCAACTTTAATGTGAAATCAATTATCGTATTGTTTTTCCATTCAATCCAAAATCAATTCTCGTATTTATGAAACACAATATTAATTTTGAGAAGAAAGCTTCATCAATTCTCTACTAATTTTGTTTGTTCCATCATGTCTTTTTTTTAGAAAATTCTCATTGTTTTAAACATTTTTACTGTTAGGGGTATTATTGTTCAAGTATTATAAATTTTATGCTTCCCTTTCCTTTATGTAGCCCAAACAAACATGATTTTAGTTTTTCATTTCCTTTCCTTTCATTTCTATCCAAACAAACTTTTTAATCACATCTTTTCTTTCCTTTCCATTCATTTCCCTTCCCTTTCGTTTCCCTCCCTTCCTTTCCCTCCCTTTCCCTCCAACCAAACAGGGCATTAGAGGGTTAAGGATTTATCTAGTTTTTTGTCATACTGCAGACGACTAAACCTTCTGTTGTTTATTCTTTTAGGTTTCGGTAGACCTGGGGTAATACGTTGATCAGATGGCTCCCCTCATATCTTACTAGAGAGATTTTGAGTCTATTGTCATGTCGACACATCATGTTTTGGTCTCATTGATATCTTGTTTTTTTGTTAGGCATCAATGTTGTGGTTTTGAAGTATTTTTGTCACGTGTGTCATTGAGAAATATGAAGTGATTTTGTATGAAGTGAATTTACCACATAATGGAATGTTTGCCCATTTACCATTTTAATGTGCATAGCTCCTTCTTAATTGTTATGTCGTCGAGTTATCAGAATAAATTGAGGGTAAAAGGGTCGAGGTGTGACAGATAAACGGAAGGAAAGGGAAGGTTGCCTTCAATGTGTTCAATCCTGGAAAAATGGAAGAGATGATTTGGAGATAGCTTAGAATCAAACTTATTTAAAATAGTTCCACAAAACTTTATGAAAATTGATCTTTTTTATTGTCTATGCGAGCTGTTTAAATTTTTGTTGTTGTGTTATATAACAACTTTTATAACATTTGGATGTTCTTTTCCAAACATTTGACAAACACTGGATAGTCATCCATGAAAACAAAATCCAAGTGAAACAAACAGACCTTGTTTCTGAAATGGGGATTCCCCTTGATTCCAGGATTAAAATAATTGGATTTCGATCCTAATTCTGCCAAGCACTACCTAATACCAGTACTATTGCAGTCTTGCTTCCTCACTGCAAGCACGAGAAGAAAAAATGATAGAGCGAGATAGTCAAGCGGCGAAGGAGAACAAGAGTGGGGACGAGGAATTTTAGGGTGTTCACCGGTAACCGTAAATACATATGGCTCATTACTCTATGTCACGATATATATATATATATATATTACCTCACCCACCTCTTCAACATGGGGGAGGCTGTCACCGGCTTCCCCTCACCAGCAGACCACCGATGGCAGCGATGGTGGAGGCGATGGCTTCTTCTTTCTTTTTCTTCTTTCATTTACAAAAAAATGCCTAAACCTAAAAATAAAAGTGTTGGCTGTCGCAAGTGGAGACCATTGCCTCCTTGATAGTCCGCTGGCGAGTGGAGGCCGGCGGCGGTGATGGCGGGGGTGATGCCTCCACCTACTCAAAGAGGTTTGCCTCCCCCACCTGCCAGTCGAGCGTCTGATTTTTTTTTCTGTTTTCTTTTGTTTTCTTTTAAAATGAAATGGGCCATCCAAGTGGATGGCCCATACTAGCCGAGCAAAACATTCAGCGAGAATTTCCGTATATATATATATATATATATATATATATATATATATATATATATATATATATATATATATATATATATATATATATATATACATTTGGATTCCCTTTTGTATGATTTCTAATACCGAAAGTCAACAACCCTGCGAGGTAAAGGCCCTCTAACCTTTTATTCCAACATAATACCGAAAGTGTTTTCAAAGCATTATTCCAATAGAATACCGGAAGGGGCTAATCATGGCCACCTGCCAACAAAAGCTGTGTTTGTACTTCGCTGTCCACTCTCATGACTAAAATAAGGAATTCATGTGAAGCTTTCTGTTAGTTAAGTTCAACATAGATTGTGAACATTATGAGGATTATTTGGAACAAATATTCATAAAGTTTAATTAAACATTTATCGTTTGGTTTGATATAAGTATGTGTGTGTGCTTTTGAGGTGTACACTTGAAGGGCTAACCCCCTCCATTGAAAATCAACATGCAAAAAATGTAAAATAGGTGGCTTAATTAGTTAATGAAAGTTCTACAAGACTTACCTTTAAATAATTAAGTTTCCTTTCTTGTACTTGACAAATGACATATTTGAAATGTGGACATGACCTTATATTTTTTTTTAAATGTAAGTTTCATACTTTTGCATTTTTGGATGGATATGACAAACTACAAGTTTAAAAGGGTTTAATTTTTCTCCATGTGTAAATATAAAACTGCCTAAGAAATAAACTTTAAAAAATCACCACATAACTTTTGAAGCCTAACAAATAAACACTCAACCTTTCCTTGAAAATTTAAAATTGCTACCTCCAGACCAGTAGGGGTACTACCTCCAAATAAGGGTGATCACCAAAGAGGGTACTTGATGAGAAACGGGCCCAGGCCAGATGCTTGGCCCGAAATGTGGGCCCAATAGGGCCCAGTGAGGTCTGTTGAATAGCTAGGTTTAAGATAAATTCACTCGATATTGCTCACCAGAAAATTTTTTTATAAGCATTTTGAAAACGGACCTTTCTGTATTTTTTTGGTACAGGACTGCCAACCTACGTAAGCGGGAAGAGTGGAGGGATATATTTGTAATTTTCAAAAAGAAATTTTCTTTCTTGACTTTCTACTTTCTTGATTTTTTGTTTTAGTCCTTACCATTATGATGCATACAACCAGGTTCTAGGACTCAACCATTGGTGAAAGTCCCCTCTCACTCTATATGCCGAATAACTTGAACTCAAGTTAAAGTCGTCTTGAGGAGTGGTAGGGACTAGGGACGCCAAATTCCCATTATAAAATAGTTGTCTCAAAAGTGGTGCCACTCCTATCTCCCTTTTAGTCCTTAATTTTTTTTTGTAGTAGTGGCACCAAAACTCCCTTATAAAAGAGGGCCGTGTGCCTATTTGAATTTCATGTACAAAACTTAACCCAAGTTGTTTGAATCAACACAAATTGAAAAAGAAAAAAGATTTTTGGGCCAGGGTGGGCAGTAGGTGCAGCACGATACCCGATTAAGCTTAGGTCCATATTAGCCGGATTATTATTGGGCTGCGTAGTTCTCGAAAATTATTCAATCCGGCTTGCTTTGCTCTCGTGGTAATCTGGTCCCAGCTCGGTCCGATGCTCAAGTTTACCTCCAAATAAAAAACATTAACTCAAACTCTCAAACAAAATTATCAAAAAAAAAGAAAAAAAGAAAAAGCAACCCCTCAACGAACAGCGACCGTTGACCAGGGAGGGTCAATGGCGGATCTCGATAGTTTTTGAATCAACCCTGCTGGACGTTAGACTTCACAGCTTTATTATTCAAAATAAAAAGTAGCAATAAACAATTGAGAGCAGTTAGACATCCCTTACAAGTTGGTTTAGCATAGCTAAAGTTTCATTGCTTGTTCCAATTTGGAGGATAGGGATCCTATATATGAAAAAAACCTTCAGAATAGCCAGACTCCTGGGCACCGGTGAACCGTCCTCTAAGCATCCCATATCCACCGAAACCAGATCCCTTTGTTGGAGACCAGAAACAAATTGGGTGGCCATTTGTTATTATCTCATTTGTTAGGCAGCGTTATGTAAATTTTTAACAAAAGAAAATCTAGTAAGAATATGAGAAATTAAACTTTTTACTTTTACAAGGAGCTTCCATTGAGAGGGAGCACATTATGATAGCAAATTGACCTCATATAGATTTATGTATATTCCAAACATGCAAACCCCCCATTACTAGAGCTTGAGACGATTGAGAGCAGACACTCCATCAAGTCCCTTGGTGTTGTACTGAGAATTATAGTCAATCATCGATACTTCCATATACTTGGCCGGGTTATCATCAGATAAGAGATCCTTGATGGGGCCAAACTTCTTCGTCCCTGGTTCAAGTTCAGCCTTTAAGAAGCAAGCTACCGACCCTCTCGGCCCCGTTCGACTTGCCAGCACTCTGTGCTCAACACTTAGGAATTTGTCATTTGAGACAAGCTGCATTAAAGATCAAATAAGAATTAATTAGCAAGTTCGAAAATGTATATTAATGAACTAGGCTGTACCCTACAGCTGCAACAGGGCTCGAGATAATCACAACTTCTTAAAATATCTTCTAACTTTTATTAATTTCCTGATACCGCCAACCCAACCTCCATCTTATACTCACTCACTCTCTTCCTCTCTCTCATATATTAAAGTACGGAGGGTCTACGCTTCTCTCATAAATTCTGTATATTCAATTGCCATGTATGCAACGTGACATGCATGCTAGCATTGCTTTTATATATATATATGTATATATATATATATATATATATATATATATATATATATATATATATATATATATGACTGGACCGACCAGTCACATTCATTTTTTTACATTTTTTCTCCTTTACGTAAAATCTTTCATCGTGGATGTGATCTACATAAATAAAATATTGCAAATCCATAGGAAAACGGCACTTTCTAAGTATGCAAGTAATAGTATTTTATGAAAACTTGATAATCAACATCAGAATGTTTTAAGCTTATAAAACTCGATTTAGGAATCCAAAAACTATATATGGTTTTAAGTTTTAGTTTTGGCCTGCATGTACAACACATCCCTGTAAATTAATTTTCCGGCAAAAGGTGGAGAGTTAATTGACTGGACGGATCAATCGGCTTCATATGGACCTTTGTGACCAAGATAAATTCCACATTTATGAAGTTCCCCATTCAGGAAAAAAATAAACACATTTTCGTTTCGAGGAATATGTCCTGCCACACTTAAAACTTGTCATTATGCATGCTTTTGAAAAAGTACTTGGCGCTTGTCCAGGTATGAGAACACATGTTGGTGCACACTAGATATTTTTCTTTCTTTATTTCCTAAAGAATTATTTCTCTTTTTATTTTCAAATCAAAACATTTCATGGGTTTGTTATGGTTGAAGGCTGCGTTAATTCCTCTAGCCATTGCATAGGAAATATTGGATATCATCTTTAACTTGAATGGAACAGGTAATTAGAAAATGAACACAAGCATATGTAACATCACTGCTAGCTCAGAGCATAGCTACCTGCAAAAGATCACCCACGTTCACAACCAGAGCACCATGGAGGGGCACAACATCAACCCAATGGTCCTGATGAAGAACTTGGAGCCCCCCAATGTGGTCTTGCAGGAGGATAGTGATGAAGCTTGGATCTGAATGTTTGGTTGCTCCCACTGTCAGCTCAGGTTGTGGGCATGGAGGATAATAGTGCAGTGCAAGTGTCTGTGCCTTCATGCATTCCATATCAAGGAGGACATTGGAGGGTAAGCCAAGGGCTTCTGCTAGTAACTCAATCAGGGTCCCTCCAAGTTCTGCAATGCGCTTAGAATACTCTGGTAATATTTCCCTACATATCAAGCAGCATATATAATATGCTTGATTAGCTTAATTATTAATTAACTTGTTATTGATCACCTCATGGACAAGCACATATAATGTTGTCAAAATTAAGCTGAATCAGCCAAATCATGATGAAAGGATGCAATTGCTGAATTAAGTTAGATTACCCCTTTCGTTTAGATTAAACCATTTTATACTTTGTTATCATTAAATTAATTACAGTTTATTCTTTCCAATTACTTGAAGAATCTTATAAAATGTTTGCTTCTCTGTTCCCTTCATTCTGTAGCTTTAAAACTATCGATCCTGTGGTTTTCTTAGTTTAATTTCTTTAAAGTAAAGTTAAAAAATGACAACCAACCTTTTCGTAAATAACAAATGACTGCTCAAGTTTTGAAAGTTAATAAATAGGTGCTCACTGGAGCTTCTTAAAGAATCACCAACTAAAGTAAAACATTAGTTTTTGATATAAAAATGCTAAAAATACCCCTCGTAAATAGCCAGTACTCTTTCTTGGTTGAAGAAAATATTTCTTTTCGCGATAGTACTGTTGCATGTTTTATTTGAAAAAATAATGTTTTTAATAGGTGCTCTTTCTTAGAGAATCTCCCAAAGATTGAGGGCACTAATTGCATAAGATACACCCTCGATAACTGTGCATGCACAAAGCTTTTGTGTGGAAGTTGATCAGGATCCACTGGAGCTGGATATGGAAAGAAAGCCTTCAAATTAAAGCAACTCTGGCTCATATTCTGAGTATCACATTGACTAGAGACTAAAGAGGTTAGAATTCAAGATTTTCTCATGTTTCCATGCAAGTATGTGAGTGATGACATGGAACGCAGGTTATTATAGTACTTAAATTGCAGGGATCGGGTCTGTTATTTGTGTATGTTTGATTTGATATGCTCGTTAGTCTAATAAGTTAGACCAGCGGACTCAATTTCCGTAACAAATGGTTTTCTTAGTATGCAACCTAAGTTATATGGGTACTTTAATAATATTTACTTACCTGTGTCACCATACCCAAAATGGGTACTTGGACACATATGGGTACTTTTTAAATCGAAATTGATCCAAGCTCATTAATTTTACTGGATTTAATTTTTTCCAACTCAGTTTTCATTTTGTTAATAGAGTTATTTTTCATTAACATGTAATGTTTTTATTTATAACACTTTATTTACTTAAATGTTGCTTTTATTTTGATTTTTTGTGTTAATTTGCATATATATATATATATTATATTTATCCTGTCATACCATGTACCCATATTCTCTACAATTGCTAACCGTACTTGAACCGTACCCATACCCATGTAACTTAGTATTGTTAATAGAGTTATTTTTCATCCATACCATGCACCCATATATTCTACAGTTGCTAACCATACTTGAACCGTATCCATACCCATGTAACTTAGTCTACAACCCATATTTAAACCTAATTGGAGATCCGACATCTCATTTTGTTAGTTAAGTCCACTTTCACTGACCTGAAACGTGAACCAATGACAGATCTAATTTGCTCTCGTCCTTCCTTTGATAGATATGAGTGGGCAAACCATTTCATTGTCCAGCAAATTCGTTAAACTGAAAAGGAACAGTTGCGCAAGTTTGCTCAATTACATGACAAGAGTTGCAGGGGCGGAGCCAGTTTTGTCTTGGGGCCCAATAGTTCAGGAACTAACTTTGTTTCTGCGTGTCTATATAATAATAATAATAATAGTAGTAGTAGTAGTAATAATAATAATAATAATAATATGATCAAAGTCTTAAGAAAATTTTCATAATAGAACATCTCATATTCACAAAAAAAAAAAGTAAAAACAAAAATGTATGAATGAATTCAAGCTAAGAGAATGCATCGAGAGGTGCAAGTTGAGAGGATTTTTTTTACCTATCATTTTACTCAACCAAATCTAATCGAAGTAGTAAGAATGACTAAATCCAACAAATAACCAAAGGAGTTAAAAAATGTGGTAAATCGATTGCTTAGTTACCTCCAAGGCATTGGGAGTTCCTCGGGTGAAGGGTGGTCGGGAGCCATGTTACAAAAGACAGTGTCCCTCCAGTTGGCCCTCTTCCTGGTGTAAAGGTCAAAAGTGCTCGCCAACCCCACCTTCTTCTTCAAGTCGAAGAAGTCCCGGGTGTAAAACTGCTGCTTCACTTCCGCAGGCGATTCATGGAACTTGGCGACTTCCAGTAACATCTCATCCAATATCCTCAGAGGGACGCCATGGTTTACCGCCTGAAACACCCCCCACTTCTCCGACGCCTCGCAGATCTGAACGACGATATCCTCCCGTGGACCGGAGAGATCGATAACAGGTACTACATGCTCGTAGCTTTGGTCCGGATCAGTGCATTCCGACCGGTTATGGCGCCGATTGCCCTCCGGCCTCTCGATGAATATGGACGGCACCGTCGCTATTCGCGAATCGACGAGGCCTTTTACTCCAGCCTTCGACTCATCGAAGGCTTTGATCGCTTCTTCGATTTCGAGATCGGATGGGATGTTCCGAGACGGCACTACACTTGGGAAAGACATTAATCTCTGGATTTGGATAATAATTGGGAAGAGACCGGTGGGGAAATTAATTGGGTATGATCAGGAGGGCCGAGCGGAGGCGACGAGGGGTTGCCCTAAATAAGTTCATCGGTTGTCTTTGGACGTTTCGTTCATGACGCAACTGCTCGCAGCAGCCGTACTTTTCCCCCATTTAAGATAGAGAAGAAAATCCATAATGATGGCGATGCCAGTCTTGCTTATGGCCACAGAGCTTGAGGATGAGCTCCAAGAACAATTAGTCCGCCTCAAGCCTGCAATTGAATCAGAGGATTTGATTGGTTCTCGTCAAGTTCAGTCGGCCAAGCGATTATGTATTTGACTCTTGAGGCCAACAAGTGGAGGAGAATGAGTTTTGGATTCATGATGCATAATACTGCTGAACGCTTGAATAAGATGGGCAGCGCAAAATCATCGGAACCATGATAGATATCATGGTCCGAGAGTTGGCTTAAACCAGAGGCAGATACTTCAGGTGTCAGCGCAGGGATTGGAGGAGATTGGTGAGCTCAGAACGGAGGGAAAAGCTTACTTAGAATAAAGACTCCATGCCATTTATGGAGTCAGGATTCAATATCGACGGATATTATAAGAACCATGTTACAGCCATGGCCGAGACGGCATCTTTGCTTTGTCGAGTTTTTTTTTGTTTTTCTCAAAATGTTTGAAGGCTTTTTGAAAAAGTTTTCACAGAGCCCATTTTACTATTAAATTTTTTTTGCAGCAGTCAAACGAAATTTTTTAAAAGTTAGGGAGGGCCTTGCCTCTTTGGAGAGAATTCATTTGTGAAGAAGTCCCACTTAATATTGATAGGCTATTTAGTCTTTTGAGTCTTTGGTCGAGCTAGCACTAGTGTCCATGAAAGCCCGTGTTGTTAATTCGACTCTGGCATTATGCTTTTGTGCCAACGGAATGGGAGCAATGCACTAAATGATGTATGTTGGGCGGACATCAGACTTTGATGCCACCCTAAACCTTATGGGCAAGGGGAAGGGAGGGAAGAGGGAGCTTGAGCTCTCAATATGGCCTGTGGTATGAAATACTCTTCTTACTTACTCATGATAGATCCTATTTGATAAAAAACAATTTTTCTAAGAAAAACATATGCCCAAGATTCTGTAACAAACAAACGCATGCTTCAGCAGTTACTTAAAAGAAAACATCTATATCGTTGTCAACTGGCTTCAAGTGGCCTCGCCCCAATCACATCCTTGTACTTTTTATTTTTGTTTATTGAATACTTTAATAAACATCGTGTCCACATTCAGGTTGTGAAGAAGAGACAACAAAAGGCAACAAAACAGAGACAGAGATATGACAAAACTCAAAAAATGAAGGGAACGCAGAAAGAATTGTATCTGCGCTAAATAAATTGAACCTCTAAAGGGAATATATACAACATCGTTACAGAGGAGCAAAGGGAGAAATTGGTTACAAAATTGTTACAAGGATGCGGTGGAGGATATTTTAGCAACTTCTTGAAAGTGACGTCTCCACAGATATGTCCAATGGAACTCAGAAAAGGAATCACCAATTGTGCACAATTGGTGACTAGTACTTCTGCAACTTCATAATTCATTGGTGCTGTCGATTGTTATTTCTTTTCATTAGTAAGGGCAGCTGGTTTTAACACCCCATCCTCAAACTGGGCATATGGATCACAGAGGCCAAGTTTGCCTTTCAAGAAGAGAAACTGGTCCATGCTAATGGATTTGGTGAACATGTCAGCAACTTGATACTGGGATGACAAATCTGGTCTCAATCGTTCTGTTCCTCACTAGATCTCTCACTATATGGCAATCTAGTTCCACATGCTTGGTTCGTTCATGCTTTACTGGATTGGCAGCCATCTGCAAGGCTGACTTGCTGTCACTGAAGACCTGGACTGAGTCTAAGTGTTGCACTGTGAGGTCTGCTAGAATGTATTTCAGCCACAAGATTTCACAGCAAACATTAGCTATGGCACGATACTCTGCTTCAGCGGATGATCGTGACACAGTAGGCTGTTTTTTTTTTTATTTTCATGAAATCAAACTACCACCAAAGAAGACGCAATAACCTGAAACTGAGCGTCTAGTATCTCTGCAGGCTGCCTAGTCGGCATCACAATACGCTTTCAATTCATAGTTACAGTTTTGAGAAAGCAGTAAGCCTTGCCCAGGATTTTTCTTCAGATATCGTAACACCTTCATGGCTGAGTCCAAATGAGCTGTAGTTGGTTGCTGCATGTGTCTACTAAGGACATGAACAAAAAACATAATATCTGGACGAGTTATTGTGAGGTAAATCAACTTACCAACCAATCGACGATAAGTGGTTGCATTCTTCAATGGCTGTCCATCAGTTGCTGACAGGTTGAGTCGATATTTCAGTGGGGTTTCCATGGGCTTTGCGCTTAGCAGTCCGGCTTCATCTAACAAGTCACATGTATACTTGCGCTGAGTGAGAAGAATACCCTTTTTTGTACGAGTGAGTTCAAGACCTAAAAAATACTTCAAATCTCCTAGATCCTTCATCTTGAAGCAATTGCTTAAGTAATCTTTGAAGTTTTGGATACCCTCCAGGTTGTTGCCACAGATGATCAAGTCGTCCACATACGCCAGTAATGCTATAAACACATTTCCAGATGTGAGCATGAATAGGGAATAATCAGCTCTGGACTGGTTGAAACCATAGGACACAATTGCATCCGAAAGCTTCACAAACCAACAACGGGGTGACTGCTTCAGTCCATAGATGGACTTATTTAATTTGCAGACCATCTTGGTATTACGTTCTTCATAGCCAGGTGGGAGTGCCATATAAATCTCTTCCTCTAGGCTTCCATTTAAGAATGCGTTGTAAACAACCATTTGATGGATGAACCAGTTCTTTTTGGCCGTGACCGCAATCAGACATCGGACCGTGACACACTTTGCGACTCGTGCATAGGTTTCTTGATAATCTAGTCCTTCAGTTTGAGCAAATCCCTTGGCCACTAGTCTGGCCTTAAAGCCCTCAACTTCGCCACTAGCTTTATACTTGATGCGGTAAATCCATCTGCAAGGTATAGGCTTGACATTGGGCGGAGGAGCAACAAGCGTCCACGTTTTGTTTTCTTCCAATGCATCGATTTCTAACTGCATTGCCTTCCTCCAGTTAGGATCCTGCTTAGCTTCACTAAATGAAGTGGGCTCAGTGTATTTTTGAGATGTTCAGCAAGAATGCTTTATGAGGTTGGGAAAAAGAGTTGAAAGAGAGAGCTTGAGAGAGGGGATACCTGGTGACCTCTTTCCTTCTCAACAGCGACGGGTCTGGTGGTCCTTGAGTGGCCATGTTACAGTAAAAGTCCTTCAATAGTACTGAGGGTTTTCCTTTGCGAGTTGATCTTCTCAAGTGAGGAAGCTGAACATGTGGCATCGGCTCAATCGGTGGGTCAAGTTCAGTAACAGTTGTTTGTTGTATTACAGAGTTTGGCAGATTTGTGGCATCAATTCTTTCACTAACAGTTGGCTCATTAAGTTGGGAAGGTGTGTGCTCTGTTTCTTCATGAACAAGATTGTCAAGAGCAGTTGGTGAAGGACTGTTTTCTGAAATGTTATACTCATCAAACGTGAAGGCAACACAAACGGGGATGATTCATGACTCAACAGTTTGAAGGGAAATGACTTTTCATTGAAGATTACATCACACGGCTTGTGAATATTCTTTGGTTCTCAAGGCTGTAGAGTTTGTATGCTTTTTGTCCAAAAGGATACCCCAGAAATACACATCTTTCAACTCTTTGGTCAAATTTGTGTTTGGGTTTTAGATTGGTAGCAAAGCAAAGACAACCGAAAACTCGTAGGTGAGCAAGAGACGGTTTTTTGCCAAACATCATTTCGTATGGCGTTTTATTTTGTAGGCTCGTAGAAGGCGTCCTATTTATCAGGTAAGTGGCAGTGAGGACGCATTCATCCCAAAATGTTATTGGTAGTCCAGATTGAATTTTTAGGGCTCTCGCCACATTTAGTATGTGCCGATGCTTTCTCTCTACAACCCCGTTTTGTTGAGGAGTGTAAGTGCAGGTGTGTTGATGGTCAATTCCATGCTCCAATAGAATTTTTTTTATTTCGTCAGACAAGAACTCTGCACCATTGTCGGTTCTCACCTTGATGACACTGTGATGGTATTGTTTTTCAGCTAGAGCAATGAAGTTTTTCAGGTGCAGGTAAGTTTTGCTTTTGAATTTCATTAGGTATATCCAAATAGACCTGGTGTAGTCGTCGACGATGGATAAGAAGTAATGGGCACCTGAGAATGAAGCTTTTGAATAAGGTCCCCAAATGTCGCAGAGAATAAGTTCAAGAGGAGCAACATAACGCACTTTACTGGATTCAAATGAAAGTCTAGACTTTTTAGACAACTTGCAGACATCACAAAAACTGTTTGATGTTTATATCATATGCAGAAAACATGACATTTTTGGTTGGTGAAGGATGTCCTAATCTAATATGCTACAGATTATCGGGTCATGGTTGCAGTTCAGTATTGAGGCTGTTGGTTGTGTCGAGGAGGACTTGTAGATGTAAAGGCCACCTCGTAGTTCAGCCAGACCAGTCGTTGTCTTGAAGGTCGGGTCTTGCAAGTAGCAACAAGTAGAAGTGAAACAAAGATGGTAATCAGTTTGGTTCAACAACTTACTGACAGATATAAGATTGAAGTGAAAATCAGGTATGTAGTAGACATTTTTGAGAACTAGGTCAGGTGATAGAACTACTTGTCCAACATGCGACGCTTGGACGATTCAATTATCAGGAAGTTTAATAGGAAAAGGACTTGAAAGGCAAGTAACTTCAGACATGTTGAACAAGGAAGATGACAAGTGGTGACTGGCACCACTGTCAACAATCCATGTGCAGGGAGATAAAGATGACAGACCTGTGAAGGAGGCAAGTGGTGTTGATCGGTCCTTGAGTATTTGCTTCAGCTGTAAAAACTCTTCAGTAGTGAAAGCAAGAGCAGGTTCCTTACCGGAGTCATTTGAAAGCGAATTGAGAGTTGCAGCGATGAAGGCAGTTTTGCTTTGGTCACCACTATTTGGCTTTGGCCCTTTATCTCCCTTGATTCTACCTTCTCTAAAGTTTGGGGAGTATCCATTCAGTTTGAAGCAGCGCTCTCTGGAATGACCTGTAATATTGCAGTGGTTGCAAAAGTATGTTGGCTTCTTACCACTTTGATTCCTGAAGTTGCGATTGTCATAACCAACAGAGAGGCTGATGTGATCGTTTGAGGGAGGTTGCATTCTTGCCTCCCTTTACTTTTCTTCTTGAAGAATCAGTGAGTAGACTTTGGCGACGGAGGGAAAGGGATTCAACAATAGTATCTGACCTCTCACAGTATTGAAAGTGTCGTTTAGGCCCATCAAGAATTGGATGACTTGATCTTCATGTTGTTTCTCCAAAACTTCCTTTAGGGCACCACATGAACAGGTAGGCAAAACATCGTATGAGGAAAGCTGGTCCCAATAAGATTTCAGTTGGGTATAGTAGGCTGCAACAGAGAGTGTTTTGGGACAGATGACCAATGGCGCATTTTATCTGATACTTCCTTGGTGCAGAGCTTTGGGTGAATCGTTCCTTCAGATCATTCCAGACTTCAGCAGCCGTGGTGGCATAAATGACGCTTTGCACAAGTTCCTTCGAGATTGAGTTTAGGATCCAAGAGAGGATCATATCGTTGCATCTCCTCCAAGCAAAAAATTCAGGGGATGATCACTCCTGAAGATTTTACATACCCTTGAGGGCAGAATCCCCTAGTTTTACAGTGCTGGCGATGACTCTCCAAAAAGATGTCATGATGGATTAAGAAACCAGTAACCTCGATGGCAAGGAAATATAACGAAGAAAACACACATGAAGAAGAACATTCTAGCTTGGACTAATATAAGTAAAGGAAGGGTGGAAAGGGAGGTCCGAAGCACCTTTTGCTTATCATTGTCAATATACTTACACATCATGAATATAAGATGCCAGCAAATTTTTCAATCTTGATATTATTTTCCCCTACAGAAAATAGAAAATGCCAAGCTTTTCAGCAGTCGCTTAAAGAGAATACTTCTATTTCATTGTCAACTTGCTTCAAGTGCCCTTGCCCCTATAACAACTCTGTACTTTTCATGTTTTGTTTTATGAATACTTCAATAAACATCATGTTCACATATCACTTGCGGGTCGACAAGATATTCAACCAACTCTTTCAACATTCATCTTGCATGTTATTTCCTTCAGGCCAACAACAATCTTGGTCTTCGGGTACCAGTTAACGCCAATCAATTCAAAGCTAATAGAGATCCATTGTTATTCCTTCACAAAAGGGAAAAAAGAAAAGATGGATATAAGGCTAGAAAACCCATTTGGACCTTTCAAATAAAAGACTATTGATTTGAACACTCAAGAGGACCAAAAAATTCATATTTATCTTTCTCACGAAGAGTTATGGGGAGAACATATAAGCAACAGACTAGCAAAGCTAGAACTGAAATTAGTTCAAAAGAAGATGTTGGTGGGAATCAAGTACATAGGCGCTCCACATTAATGTATTCAAAATGATAAATTGGTGGAACGTAAATAGGCACTCAGAGAGTAAACAGTTAGAAAGAGAGAGAGAGAGAGAGATAAATAGAGACATGTCAGATGATCATATATGTCAAATGAATCAGAGAAAGTTTTCACGCGTTCAGGCTCTAAAATGGGGCTTCAGTATTTTGGTATTATACAAGGCTTTTTTGGTTCCACTTTTGCCCTTAAAAATGGGTGGGTATTCCAATTAATATCAGGGACATTTTGATAATTTTGGCACCTAACACAAGTTCCCTTGTTAAGGACCATAACATATAATCGGATAGGACTCTTTCATTGGAAGTGCAAAATAGAAAGAAAAAAATATTCTAAAAGATGACCAAAATACATGTTTCCTTTTCAAAAAAAAATAACAATAGTGTGAGGAATGCTACCACAACTTAGTGTGAGGAATGACTCATTTTTCGAAACCGCAACACTGCCTCCAAGCAAATACATATTTTTGTGTAGGGCTGAACAAGAGCCAAGTCAAGCCCGAGTTCGGCCAGCTCGAACTCGGCTCGACTAAGTAAGACCACAAGCTCGACTCGGCTTGAGCTCGAAAATAGCTCAACTACATTGGCTCGAACTCGACTAGATAGTCATGTGTTGGGCTCGAGCTCAACTCGATTAAGCTCGATAAACTCGTTTGATACTTATCCTTACTTGTTGAGCTCAAGCTCAATTAAGGCTCGATTAACTCTGAGCTCAAGCTCTAGCTCGATTAACTCATTATGCATCTGTTAAGGTGAGAGAACAAAAGAAGGTTGTATTTGAGGAGTTCACTCTTTGCAAGAAACAATTGATGAATGTTTAATTTAGTTGGCATAGAGGTTAACAACTTTTTCTTTTGGTAGGGAATATTTGGCAGTCATCTGAAAACATAGTTTCTGAACAAATACATGTATTTAATTTATTTATATATATGTGCAGAAAAGGGCTTATTCACTGTAATTATATACCTTTTCACTTTTTGATTGACATCATAAACTATCAAATGCATTATCCTACCCTAATTACACCTTTTCACTTTGTGATTGACATCATAAACTATCAAATGCATTATCCTACCCATTTAGTAGATACATGACATCAAAATTTAGCAGATACATTTTTGCATTATCTAGTCATTTGCAAAAAAATAAACAGGTCACAGGGCACTTTCATTTCCATAACAGACCATCGTTTAGCATTCATTATTTGCTTCATCGTGAAGTTGCCTGTTGATATTCCATGCACTTAATGCAGCATGAACCAAACTATGCTGCCTTAGTAAACATAACTTAGAATTTAGAAATGCAGCTACGAATCTCAGAATGAGTAAAACAATGTAGTAGTATAAATACCTGAATTGCAATTGTATACAGAAACCACAATATGAAATCAAATATTTTTCTGCCACCACCAACCTCAAACTCAAGAGCAGTACTGCAAAGTAAATGTGCACACTGTTATAATTAAGAAACTGCACAATCATTCGCATTACTTTGTTTGGATCAGCATGATACAATGAAGAGGGTTGAATTTGATCAACACAACTTCAATATAAAGCATGAGTAAAGAAATAGCCATAACCTTAACAAAACATAGAAGAAACAAAATGGTTAGTCAGTATTCTGTGAACCTGCTTATGACTAGCTTAAAAAGTTTCAAGCCAACACCAATGACGAGCGCACAACATAGCAGCCATGACTACCAAAAACTGAGACAAAAAGTACCACCATCAGGATTCCAATCCTTCCCAATGGAAACAATTGCAGTTGCAATAAAAGTAGTGCGGCATTAGGTATCCACTATACGTACATAGCTTCACCTAAATCCTTTCCATAGTTCCAGGACAGGAGCAGGCATAGACATAGACTGGCTACAAGCCAAGGCCAGTCCAGACTTCAATAAGACATTTACAAGGCAGGCTAAAGACCAAGGTGATTTAATCGGCCAGTCTAGACTTCAATAAGACATCATTGTAGTAGAAACTGAGAGATGGGGAAAAGAATCGAATGCTGCTTTGGGTAAAACCGTAAGAGAAAGAAAATCAAGAAATGGAATCTGTTGCCTACCTCAATGGATTGAATGAGCAACAATCATTTTCTCTCCCACGGCAAAACTATGCAGGCTCTTGTTTCCTATTTAATACAAGCATCAAACAACAAAAATGAACCATATTTCACAAAATGACCAACATTTAGGTAAAACCATAGGAGAAAGAAAATCAAGACCAACATTTGGGAAAACAATCGAACGCTGCTTTGGGTAAAACCATAGGAGAAAGACATCTTAAAGACTATAGAAAGTTAATCAAAAGTCAAAAACCATTTTCAACATCAAGCTTTGTCCAATTACATGCTCTGGTGTACCTTTACTAACTCATGCATTTTTCCATGATGGTCAATATACGTTAGTGTCATTCGTTTGTCAGTTCACTTTGTCCAATAGGAAGATTGTTCGCTCACAAACGGCACAATGCTATCAATATGGTGAAATTCGTACCACATCCATGCTATCAATATGGTGAAATTTGTGGCAAACTGAGGAAACTGAAAACAATACGATAAGTTAAAGAAAACGAAATTATACAAATCATGAATGGGATCGTGGGAAATTGGCACTATTATATTTGTTTCAACGATTTGTATTATGATAATTGAGAAAACAAAAACAGTGACAAAAGAGAACCAATAAAAAGATATACAACAAAAAAGTTGAATACAACATTTCAAATTTTCATTTCTACACCAACAGAAAAAGTTAGATGACATAAGTGTATGGTCAGTAGCTGATGGAACCTTAGTGCTGCAGTTAATTCACCAACTACTGAATGAGTTTCTTGTGATATCATGTTCAATGATGAATGAAATGCCTGACAAGACCATATGATCTTTAATTCCGAAATCAAAAAATCCTAGTGACAAGAATTTATATACCAGAAACATTGCACAAAAAAGAGTGATGTTATTAAATTGTTCCCCACAAGATTCTCTCTGAAGAAGCTATATGAATGAAACAGTTTCCTCCAAAAAACATGGAAAGGAATCCATTTGCCAATATATTCTGACAAAACACGACATAAAAGAAACCACTTACCCCAAATCTCTCCAGTACTAGTACAAGAATTCTCAAGTTGTTTTTCGAAACGGTTTATCAAAATCTAATATATATATATATATATATATATATATATATATATATATATATATATATATATATATATATATAGAGAGAGAGAGAGAGAGAGAGAGAGAGAGAGAGAGAGAGTCTAGGTTGATGTTGCTGCATGTTGCAAGAATATCAAATAGTCTCAAATATAATACTTTGATTCCCAACAAAAAAAGGAAAGGAAAAAAAATCATTCGATGGCAGTATGGTATCTCCCATCTAAACGCTAAAAGAAACATACATTTCTAAAGGTGCCCAAAAGAAAACAACGAAAATGTTAGAGAAAATGAAAGTGCAAAACCAGAAAAAATGACATACGTTAGAAAAAACGAAAGTGCAAAAACAGAGAGAAAGCAAGAGAGAGAAAACTACATGTAGGTAGGAAGCTTGTTCTCTTTGCTGCAGGCAGACATCACCTCACCTCCTAAAACCTTGAAGGTTGATGACTGAAATGGAGCTTCCGGCGAACAAAAGGAAACTGAAAAGCAAAAAGAAGTTTCCAGCGAAAAGAAAGTTTCCTGCTTGAGACAGGAGCGAAAAGAAAGTTTCCCACTTGAGACAGGAGTGAAAAGAAAGTTTCCCGCTTGAGACAGGGTTTGAGAAACCGATTTTTTCAATTAAAAATTGAATCGGTACATTTTCGAGCCGAGTCAAGCTTTACAATTCGAGCTTAATGAACTCGGACTCGGCTCGACTAAAAAACGAGTAAAAAAAATGAGCTCGAGTTCGGCTCATTTATTAAAATAGTTGGCTCGAACTTGAGTTTGAGTCAAGCTTTAATGAGCTGAGCTCGAGTTGTTCGGCTCGTTGTTCACCCCTAGTTTTGAGCATTTTTATTGCCGGGTTGGAGTTCAAGCGTTCGGGCCAAGACCCACTTTAGATATTTTAATACATTGTTTTTGTAAACGTTTTAAATGTAAAAAGTATAAATATGGATTTTCATAAAAATTGTAAAATATGGACCTTGATTATAAGAAAGATGAACACAAAGAGAAGCACTAAATGAAAGACAACCTCTTTTATCGTGGATGTAGTTCTTCTCTCAAATCGAACCATTATAGATCTTGTGTCTTCTCTGTTTCTTGAACTCTTGCTTCCTATTTCCATGTGATTTGTTTATGATATTAGAGCTCCATTCAATCTGATCACTTCCATGGCAAAGACTAAAACTTCTTCAGGCAAAGCTTGCCAAAGTGAATCAAGTGTGGCCAAGCGTATCTTCTCCGTTTATTTCAATCGCCCAACTCTCCACAACATTTCCTTTCTATTAAGTTGACAGCTGATAATTATATGTTGTGGGAATCTCAATATCTCTCTATTTTGCATACTTGTAATCTAATGGGCTATGTGGATGTCTCCAAGCCATGTCCACCAAAAACCATTAAATCTGGTTTGATAGATAAACCAAGCTTAGCATATGTTGTAAGGCACTGTCATGACCAGCTATTGTTAAGCTGGTTGCTGACTTCCTTAACCGAAGCTATTCATAGTCAGGTGGTGGGATTAATAACTTCATTTGGAGTATGGTCCAGTCTGAAGAAAGTTTTATGCAACCTACTGAAGGTCCTGTCTCCTTCAACTAAATAGTCAATTGTAGACTTTGAAGAAAGGAGAACAAGTAGTTGATGAATATATCAGATCAGCCAAAAGCATTTCTCATAAATTATTTGTAATAGGAAAACCCCATTGATAATGATGATTTGGTCATGCATATACTACGAGGGCTTCCATCTAAGTATGACACATTCAACATATTCATCATCACTTGTGATGGGCCTGTTACATTGGATGATTTGCATGGTTTCTCATTTAAGAATCTAAAGTGATGAATAAAAGTTCTGAAAATTCAGAAGAACAACTTCTACGTGCAGCCAATTTTACACAGAAAAATGATGGGAATCAAGATTCTCAAGAAATTCAAATACAAAGAAATTTTATGGTGGAAGTGGATCCTACATGGAGTTAGTTATCAAAACAAAAATAAGAAAGAAGGATATAAAAATCATCAACACAAAGGAGGAAACTTTGGAAACAACTCTCAACATTCAATTTGTCAATTATGTGACAAGATTGGACATAGTGCTAAGCAGTGTCAGCGACTCCCTTCTTATGAACAACATTATAAATCTTCTCCTCCACATGCATAGTCTGCAGAGACTTTTATTTCTGGTGGAAGTCGGTGGTAACTCGATTTGGGAGTTACACACCACATTACTATTGATCTGAAAATTTACCGCAACTCCTCTTACCAAGGTCAGGATCATGTCTGAATAGGTAATAATGGTTCAGGTTTGTACATTGCTCACACAAGAAGTTCTAAAACAGATATTTTACATGTTCCTTGCATTACTCAAAATCTTACATCAGTTCAAAAGTTTCTAAAAGATAATAACGTCAATTTTGAATTTTTTCCATCACATTGTGAAATTAAGGGTGTCAAGACCAAGGCAGTTCTTCTACATGGGAATAGTAAAGATGAGCTACATCATCTTCCACCAATATATAAAATTGAGACAAAAGAGGTGGCAATAGGAGAAAAAGCTTTTGTGGATGTTTGGCATTGGGCATCATTCTCTTTGTATCTTGAAACAAGTGATAAATAAGCATGGTCTTCATTCAGCCATGCTAGAACTATTGGAGTCTGTGAGGCTTGTCAATTAGGAAAAAATAATAAGTTACCTTTTGGAGTGTCTGAACATTAAATTTCCAAACTAATTGAGTTTATCTTTCAGATGTGTGGGGGCTTGCCCCAATGACTAGCATAAATAGATTCTGTTATTATCTTATTTTTATTGATACTTTTTCTCGCTTCCTCATGGATTTATTTGCTTAAGAAAAAAACTAGAGGTGATTCATGTATTTAAAAGTTTCAAGGCAAAAAAAAACCTGGGTACCAACATAAAATTTTTGCAATTTGATAGAGGAGGAGAATATCAAGCCATGAAGTAGTTTTTCCAAGAAAATGGAATGAGTCATTGGGTTAATTGTCTTTACACACCTGAATAGAATGGTTCAGTTGAGCAGAAACATAGACATATAGTTGATAGTGGACTCACCTTAATGGCGTAGTCTAGTTTACCATCTAAATATTGGGCCTATAGATCACATCAGCTGAACTACAAGTCACAATAATGTGTTTTCATTGGCTATGCTCCTCAAAGAAAAGGATATTATGTTTCGTCCTTGTTGATTGGAAAATATTTATCTCAAGAGATGTAGTTTTTGATGAAACCACTTTTCCCTTTCATAAAGCCATGTCTTCTTCTAGCATTTCATTACCATTTCTATCAACAAATATTACACCACTAACTCCCAGCTCATTACCGTCCTCAACTGACCAGCCCCCTATGGTTGAAACCACGTCATCCAAACCAATTATTGACTCCATAACTACTTTATCAAGTGATTCACCACCTTGCTCCAACCATTTATCCATAAGTTTATACTCTCAAGGGCCTCCAAACACACTCATTTTATGGTGACCGGATCCCAAACGAGTTATCTAAAACCCAAAGTTTTTTAGGTTCACCAATATCCTATACCTGAAGCCTACCTAGCAACTTCTCTCTTTGATATTGAGCCGGTCTCTTTTCACCAAGCTACTACTAATCCCTGATGGCGAGATGTTATGCTAGTTGAATATGATGCATTCATAAAGAACCATACTTCTATAGCTGTCCCACAAAGATCCTACTCACAATCTTGCCACTTGCAAATGAATTTATTGAATAAAGAGAAAATCAGATGGATCTTTGGAGTGCTTTAAGGCTCGGAAGGTGGCTCGTGCTTATACTCAGCAAAACGGTGTTGACTAATTTGATATGTTCAACCCAGTGGCTAAACTCACTACTGTTCGAACCATCCTCTCGTTGCCTATTATTTGGCATTGGCATGTTCACCAACTCGACGTCAATAATGTTTTCTTACATGTGCAGTCATTTGACAGAGTCTTTATGATGCAGCCCTCAAGGTTTGTTGATTCAAAAAATTCAAGTTTCATTTGCAGGTTAAGGAAGGCCTTATAATTCTTAAAACAGGCTCCTTGAGCTTGGTATTTACGATTCAACTCTTTTCTTATTCACCTTGGATTTCAAGTCTCACAAGTTGATACATCATTATTTGTGAGTCACACTAGATCTACATATGTATTCTTTCTTATTTATGTAGATGACACCTTGATCACCGGTAATTCTGTCTCATGTCTATGACAACTCACACAACAACTTCATATGGAATTTGCCCTAAGGGTCTTGGAATTGCACAATATTTTTTTTGGAATTGAAGTTACAATTGCAGTATCTTTGTCATGATCATCATGTTAAGCCTTCACCTCTTCCAACCATTTTGTGCGACAATCTTGGAACAGCACCTCTGGCTGAAAATCCTATTTTGCACAAACATTAGAACATTGAAATGGAAATTTATTTTATAAGCAAAAAGCTGGCCAAAAAATGACTTACTGTTAAGCATCTTCCCACCTCCCATCAGATTGCTGATGTCTTAACAAAACCTCCGCCCTTAACTCAATATCAACATCTTTACTCCAAACTCAATGTTGCTCTACAAATGTTTTGCTTGTTGGGGGATGATAGCACACATGGCATGCAAGGCACCAATGGTGCGATAGTTGTAAACAGATCTTGCATCAGTTCTGTGCTAATATGCAATGGTAAAGGAGTGTCAGTTATGTGTAAACATAAAATTAAGGAACATATAAGGAGAGTGAGTGAAAACTATAAATTTTATTGTAAGAAAGATGAATACAAAGAGAAGGGCTGAGTGAGAGACAACCTCCTTGAAAGTGGATGAAGGGCTTTTCTTAGACCGAACCACTTTCTTTATTTCATCAACTATTGCCTCCGCAACTTAATGATAAATTTAAATAAGTAGAGCAGTGCAACTTTCCTAGGGCCAAAGCCTTCTCACCACTTGCTCTCAATAGAATCGATTAAAGCATTAAAAACATAACCCATTTGGCAAAACAACCCAACTAAATGAATCTTTGAATACAAACATCCCAACCACAGATCTCACAAATACAAGCAAACCAAATGTGTTTAAGGTCAATAAATGAGAAAATCTTAGATCTGCCTCAATAACCCTATGTTGTTTTTACGTCCTTTTTTAGACTGCCAGTGTGAAACATATGCCATTTCTAAACAAACCAAACTCCCTTCAAGTTAAGTGAAATGTAATCTAATAGATCATTTTAATTGATTCAGGTGGATATCTAGGCACCTTATTCACATCGATCTTTAACCAGAGCTCATTTTTTTCTTAGTTTAGTGGATGATTTCAAAAGAATGACTTGGGTTTATTATCTAATGTGGCACAAACATGAGACCATGCATTTATTAATGCAATTTTCATTAGGTTGAAAATCAGTTCAATACTACCATATTGAAGTTCATATCTAATAATGGCTTATATATTTGTGTTTCAAAGAACAATACTTTTTTAAGGATAATGATAATGGAGTCATTCATGAATGCAGTTGCATATATACAACAACAAAATGGTGTAATAGAAAGAAAATATATGCATTTGTTATTAATGGCTGGAGTGCTTAGCTTCCAAGCAAACTTACCCATAAAGTTTTACAAGGAATGTGGTCTAACAATAACATATCTGATCAATAAAACACCTTCTCCATTACTAAACGGTAAAACACTCTATGAGAAAATTTTCAATAAAAAGACTCCATATAGTGATCTAAAAATTTTTTGGTGTTTATGTTATGCAATAAATTTGAAACGAAATGATAAATTTGATGTAAGGTCTCATAAATGGATAATTCTGGGTTACCCATTTTGTAAAAAGGCTCACATGGTACATGATTTGTAAACAATAAACTGATTATAACAAGGATGTGAATTTCATGAGTGTGTATTCCCTTTCCAAGAAAAATTCAAAACCAGCCTGCGCAAGTGTGATACGATTACCTTTGATCAATCATGCATTTAGTGATTTTTGGGTTAAGGAAGGAGAATCTCAACTTGCAAGATCTGTACATATATTTAGTATTCAACCACATAAAAAAGGGTCCTCTGGCATTAATTCAAAACTCATAACAACTCAGTCACCAGAACTTAAAAACTTCGCAACCAACCACCAGCAAGCCAACCTTATTGAAGCCATCCCATGACTTCATCGTTCATCAAGAAACTATAAAACATTTGTGTTATTGCAATATGGTCAATGAAAGCTCACATGCTCAATCATCATCAAAGAGGAGTTTGGGTTCTCGATATCTTTTATCTAGTGTAGTTTCTTTCAATAAGTTCTCTCATGAATACAAATCTGTTCTACTCAATATTTCTTATGTCCTTGTCCCAATTACTTATGATGAAGCAAGACACCATCTTTGTTGGAAGCATGCCATAGTAGAATAGAGTCCTTGTCCATTTGGAGTTACCCCAATTGGCTGTAAATGAGGTTTTTGATTGAAGTTTAAGGCTGATGGACAAATTGAAAGACATAAAGCTCTTTTATCAGCCAAAGGCTACTCAGAGGTTGAAAGTTTAGACTATCATGAAACCTTCATAGCGGTTGCCAAGATGGTTTTTATAAGATGCTTGTTATCAATTGCACAATAAAATATAGATGAATATTGCATCAAATGGATGTCTGTAATGCATTTTTGAAAGGAGAATTACAAGAAGATGTTTACAGGAACTTGCCTCCAAGATATGGAAGAGAGGGAGAAACATGCACATGAAAGTTGAACAAACCAATTTATGGATTAAAATAAGATCCAAGAAATTGGTTTTATAAGATCTTGGCTGCACTTGAATACTATAGATTCATGCAATCTAAATCAGATTAGTTGTTGTGCACTTGGTCCAAAGGTAATATATTTTGTGTGATTGTTATTCACATGGATGACTTGATGCCTGCAAGGAATAATCAAGAGCTGATTTTTAATCAAAGCAATGCCTATGTAGTAAGTTCCATATGAAGAGCTTAGACATTGAGGTACTTCCTTAGGATTGACCTTGAAAGGACAACATCTATCTCTCCTAAAGAAAATATTGTTTGGAGATACTAGATGAATGTGGTTGTCTAAATGCCAAGCCATGTGAGACACCCGGGGAGATGCAAAATGATATGTCATCAACTGATGGGGAAGGTTTTAAGGATGTAGCAAGTACCGTCATCTTGTGGTACATTAATATATTAAACTATTTCAAAGCTAGACATGTTATATCCTGTCTATGTCCTTAGCAGGTTTATGCAGAAGCCAAAAACAAAACATTATGCAGCAGCCTTAAGAGTAGTAAGTTATCTTAAAATCAATCAAGGGAAAAGAATAACAATTTTAACACAATATCAAACCCTTTTGTGACATTGATTGCAGAGCCTCTAGAGAAACCAGACATTCTATAAGTGGATATTGTATCTTTATGAAACACAATTTGGTATTGTGGAAAGAAAAAAAAAACAATATTGTATTGGTTAAGGCTGAATAAAGAGCCTTAGCAAATAAGGTATGTGAAATAGTATGCCTAAAATTGTTACTAATAGATCTGAAGGTATTTCAACTAACTCATGCTGCAGTTTATTGTGACAATAAAGCAGCTATTCACATTGCAGCAAATCCTACTTTGTGTATGATTATATCAAAGGCAGGTCTAATATCAAACATCATACATATCTTCAAAAAATAAGGTTGCAGATATACCCACAAAAGCCCTCGGCAAGAATTACTTTTTGTCCTTTAAAGGCAAAGTAGTATTCATGATCGTCATACTACAGTTTGAAGGGGAAATGTTAAGGAGTCCAATATTTGTTCAAGAAGTTCAAATTGTTCTATCTCGATTGGCAAATCGTATCATACTGGTTGATTTGTTTCTCTTCAAATTATAAGAGAATCAAGTCGTACGACAATTTGTTATAATTGTAATAATTAATTATTGATTTATGTATATTTGTTGTAATAAGAATGCTTTAGCAGCAGCTTCATGTATATATGCACATCTGCTCTGACAAAATGAAGCTGAGCATTTTTGGTTCACTATGCATTCATGAGTGCTACACATTGCTTCTATTCTGTTTATGAAGAGTTCCTTTATGCTATGTTTCATTATCAGAGTGTTATTCTCCTCTTCAAAGACGTTTGCTATTATTTACATCAACTGCTCTTATTTTACACACATATACACATACTCTCTCTCTCTCTCTCTCTTTATATATATATATATATATATATATATATATATATTATATATATAATCTTCATGATCGTAGAATTATACACAAGAAGGGCATATATAATATAGTTTCTCACACTCTCGTACAAGCATATATTCTTGTTTCATATTCACCAATTACTTGAAGCAGAAACAACTCTTACAAAATACTAATGAAGAAATGCACCAGGACGCCAAATAGCAAGCAACCTGTAGGACTATTGAAGTTTCACTAAAAAGACACTAGTTTAAGCCTCAAGGGGCAAGGCCGAGCCCAGGAAGGATTTGATTCATGTTTCTGGTAGCAGTTTAATACCCAGGTGATCACGCCGAGACAACTCATAGAGACCTTCAACCTTGAAATCATCCAGATTGGAGGTTCCATTCAGTCCCTTGTTTCTATGGTACATGTAATATTTCTTACTGACCATGAAACCCAAGAGCTTGCCTGACTCAACCCCAAACACACATTTTTGAGGATTCAAGCAAAGCTTATACTGTAAAAGCCTCTCGAATACTTGGGCAAGAGTTTCAATATGATCTTGTCTCGTCTTAGATTTGATCAATATGTCATCGATATAGGCATCCATGATTTTATGCATCTGATCATGGAAGATGGCAGCCATGGCTCTTTGATAGGTTGCTCCATCATTCTTCAACCCAAATGGCATTACCGTGTAACAAAAAGTGCCCCAGGGTGTAGTAAAAGCGGTCTTAGGTTGATCTTTGACGGCTAATTTGATCTGATTATATCCCGAATATCCATCCATGAAAGAAAGCATTGCATAGCCTGCAGTACTATTTACCAATAGATCAATGTTTGGAAAATGATAATCATCCTTCGGTGTAGCTTTGTTCAAGTCTCGAAAGTCGATGCACAACCTAACTTTGTCATTTTTCTTGGGGACCACCACGATGTTCGCCAACCATTCGGGGTAATCAATGGCACAAATAAATTTTGCCTTTTAGCAGGTCCTTTAGTCCTTCTTTTACAGGGCCTTCTAGTTGAGGGTCAAGCTTCCACAATTTTTGCTTAATCGGCTTGCAATTAGGATTTAAGGGCAAACGATGTTCGACCAACTGAAGGTCTAAGCCTGACATATCTTCATAAGTCCAAAAAAAAGCTTCTTGATTACTTATAAGAAAGTCCACCAATCTTTTCTTCTCATCTACTGACAAACTGGTGCCAATTTGAAGAATTTAGGATCTTCATTGGTTCCAATATTAATCTCTTCAATTGGATCATTAACCAAAGATGAGGGATGTTCTTGTTTCTGAATCTGAGTGAATTCTAGTAATTCTGACTCAGGTATTGTCATAGAATCCCTTTCACCGACTACTTGTTCGATAAATGCTTTCTGGGGGGACTTCCGCGGAAAAAAAATAAACTGAGACATTGAATTCTGACATCCTGTAAAGATGATAAAGGAAAGAGTTGGACGAAATTAAAATTGACAACAAAAGATTACTTGCATTGCATATTAAAAGAAAAATTCTTAGTTCATGGAATGGGTCATCTCATGAGACCAAACAAACAGATGTTTAAAATTACAAAATATATGGGAGGATTTGAAACAAAAGTGAATACTATTAGCCCCCAAGATCTTCTTCAAATTCCTTCATGATATCTCAGTCCTCTCGTGTTCATCTGAAAAGGGATGCTAATCAGCTGCAAGATGCCATCTTCATTTTTTTCGAGGCTAGTGAATGGACGGTAGCCACGTTTCAAAAGCAACTGAAAACCTTTAGGATTTTTCGTGGAATGAACCTATAATGAATGTTCTTGGTAACTTGCATGATTGCTCGAAACAATATGGACACTTTCAGATAATTCACCTATCGTCATGTTCTGCATCCATTCTTCCAAAGGTCTGTCCTTTGTTGTTCTTATGATGGGTACATCCACTGGATAAATTGGCCTAGGGATCATTGGTTGCACTAGCCTTTCTGTTGGATCCTCGGCACGTATGGTGATGACTGATGTGCCAAAATTCCATTTGAGGCATTGATGAAGAGTGAATGGGATTCCTCGTACTTGGTGGACCCAGGGTTGCCCCAAAAGTAAGTTATATGATGGTGGCACATCTACCACATGGAACACAATGTGATGGCTAGTATTTTCAATGGTCACGTTCATATCGAGAGTACCTTTGTTGTTCATGCCTCGACCATCATATCCGTAGATCTTGATATCATTTGAGCGATATTTGTCTTCACGAAACCTCAATGTTTTAGCCGTGAGATCAGGACAAATATTCAGACCACTTCCTCCATCAATCAAAACATATGGCAACGTCATCCCATTATTGACCTGAACAACGATGTAAAGTGCATCTTCATGGAAATATCCCCATTTTGGAAGGTCCTTTTCTGAGAAGGTAATTGACTGATTTTTAGAAGCTTGAACCGAGTGTCCTTCAACCATACACTCTTCCAATGGAAGAATGTCCAAATAGCATGGATCTTCATCTGATGAGACATCTGATGATTCGTCGCCTTGTAAGATAAAAGTCCTCAGAATCATGGAAAGTTTCTTGGGCAAACTTTCTGTCCTGCCATTCATCATAGCAATGAAATCCAGAGGTTCCTTACCCTGGTCTACCACCATGACTTTGTGTGAACTGCTCCCAATATAAGGTCGAATGTGGTCTTGTGGATGGTATGGAAGTGGAGTGCCTATAGTGATCATGGCAACTACCACATTTCCGTGGTTAGGGAATGGATTCCTTAGTATCTCAGGGGTGCTATCATCACAAATCTTGAGATCTTTATTGATGAAGTCTTGAATAATATGTTTGAGGACAAAACAATCTTCAGTGTCATGACCAGGAGCACGATGAAACTTGCACAATTTTTCTTTATTTCCTCCCATCATTTTCGGAGGCTCTGATACTTTTGGCAAGACGATAGTTCCTTTGGCGAGAAGGTATTCTAGGATCTTCTCCCGAGACTGGCTGAGAGGGGTGAATTTTCGGTTGTAGCTCCAACCTGGGTGTTTGTTTTTCCTTTCATCATCGCCTTTGAGAAACTGCGTGTTCTTCTTGAAACTGACTTCCTTGTCATGCTTTTAGTTGTTGCCATGAACTTTTCTAATGCCAGCATTGGCTATGAAGTGTGCGGGAAACTATGTCCTTCTTTCTTTCTTTCCATCTTCTTTGTATTTAGGCGCAATAATTCCATCAAAATCCCCTTCCTCAATTCCTTCTTCTATTGAGTTTGCTTGTTCAATCAACTCAGCAAAGGTTTTGACCAGGCCGTTGCGGATGAGACTTTTCAAGGGTTGGGCAAGATTTTTCCTAACGAGTGACAAGACTTGTGTCTCAGAATTGGGCTCCTTCATATTATTGCAATGAATTCTCCATTTTTGGATGAATTCTCGAGCCTTTTCTCCCTGTTTCTGACGAAGACTGCAAATGGTACTGAGGGTTGGAGCCATGGGAGCATTTTGTTCAAATCTTTCAACAAACATGTTAATCAATTTTTCAAACTCCTTCAGCTCGATTGAATTGACATTTTCTTTGTACCATTGTGCGGCAATGCCTTCAAGACTTCTTGGAAAATATCAGAACAAAGCTCTGTTATTTGTTTGAATTTTGTAGCAATGATGAACGTGTGGGCAAGTGGTTCCATCATATCTGATGAATTCTCTGGGCAGGCCTTTCATGTCTTCGTCTCCTTCAATGCCAAGGTAGTAGTCCTCACATGAATATGAACGTTTTTCCTTCCCCCTAAGCTCAAGATTGTTCATTCTTTTCTCCATTTCATAGAATCTGCGCTTAGTCGGACTTTCATCATCACTTGATCGACCAATTCTGGCTTGGTCTTTTTCTTATTGCCATTGATCTCCTTTACTTTTTCTTCAGAACTCTCATTGTCTGAGCTACTGCTAGGGATGTACTTCTTGGTCTTTTTGCCTTTCTTGGTAGACTTTCTCTTCCTTTTGGGCTTCTCTTCCGAACTTTCAGTGGTGATAGGACTAGGTGAGCTGCTTTCTATCATAATTTCTTTTTCCTTTTTACTTTTCTTTGTTGTCTTTTTCTTTTTGAGAGGAAGCGGTTCGGGTTTTTCTTCTTTACTAATTGCTGAATCCGAACTCAAATAATCTTCTTCCTGATCTGTAGGAAAGGACTTGTTCTTTCTTCTTTCTTTTCAGCTTGGCAGCCTTTTCATTCTCTAGCTCTGGAGTAACCATCAAGGCCTTTTGCTCTTTCATGAATCGCTCCATGAACAAACAGAACATATGGTAAGCTTCTGGCTCGATTGCTGGGAGGCCAAGTGTTTCTGGTCGAAGTTCAGAAGATGAAGCCTCGTTCTGAGGAGTCTGCTTAGCTTGCGATCTAGTTTCAACCATCTTGTTGTCTTTAAAGTATTCACCTTATGACACAAGAAAATAGAGTTATTAGACGGAAATGATGACAAAATGAAGGTTCATATTGCATTACAAGTTTTAAAAGTTACATCCAAAGATACTAATAAAGATGACAATGACAGAATGAATACAAAGTTGACAACATAAAACTTTTAGGGAAGGATGGATGGTGGTCGGTTGGCATCCCACCACTTAGCATATTCCTTCTTCACTACTGAGCCTGTAAACCAAGTGTATGATATATGTGTCTTCTATTCTTGTCGAGCTACTACAAACAATGCCGTCCATTGAAGAGAACTAAGGTCGAATTCGGGAATAGCTCCAATTGGTGCATGCACAGAGACCATCTTCTGCCTTTGATAGAATTGCCTCATACATCTATCAGCACAATAATCAACTATGAAGTAAGGGCCCAAGAGTGTGGTACGCCCATGACGATGGTGAGTGTATCAGGGTAGGCTCTGCCAACGATAACAATAATCCCAAATGATCTCTTCTTCATTCAATTGCTCGTTCAAACAACGGTATTGCTCCAAGGTTGTCAATGATTCATCAGTGTTTCTGAATAGACTAGCTCGGGGTCCCGCATGTTTGAGGAACCACAATTGTAAAGCATATGTGCATCCTTCTATGAAGTCGGTATCTCCAATGGTAAAGCGGGTGAGTCCTCAGTAAAGGAAGGCTAAGGCTGTCATTGCTATTGACAAGTGTCAGGTCCCTCTATGCCCCCATACCCAGAAAAATTGGGCACATGCTTTATCATTGGCAATATATGAGATGTTTAAATTAGTGAAAATGCATCAATTATAATCATAGCCAAACGATGATGGGTCCCAACACGGCCGCCATCCGTTTGCATCCCAAAATTTTATTGGTTTTAGAGTGCTTAAAAAAAAAAGAGTTTTGTTTTGAAATAGAAAAGAAAAGGGACTCGCCCGTCGGTACGAGGATTGACCGTTCCCGACGCCTTTACCAGGGGTAATCAATCCAAGGGCTATGTTCATCATTGCATTTCATTTTAACTTAAACATCATTTTGATTCTATATGCGGTGTAGAAAATATTGAAAATTTGATGTTTCAAACTTTTGAAAAGACTCTTGAAAAGTTGCTTGAAAATGTGAAATATTTTGATGAAAAAGTGGAATTAGTAAATATTATTTGAAAAGCTTGTGAAATCATTTTGAAATGACTTTTGTGTTCTCTTAAGACTTTAAGTAGGTTTGAGATTTTGTTCTAATTCGATGAAATAAGTGAAATAAAGTGAGTGAGAATGCATTGATACATTTATCCTATATAATTGGAAAAATGTAAAACATTCCTACCACAACATTCATCTAAAGTCATTCCTACCACAACATACATCTAAGATTTTTGTTGTTATAATTATTGTATATAAGAAAGAAAAGTTTTTGAAAAAGAGATTGAGATTGTAGACCATCAAGCATGATTCCAATATTGAGTCATTACTTGGTTTGTAGTCTTAATGAAGTTGGTAAATAGAAAGATCGTGAGAGGAGAATGTTAAAAGAATACAAGAGATAAAACACTCTTATGAAAAGAAAGAGAGAGAGACAGAGAGAGACATGCATATATGTATACATACTGTCACATATACACATATATGAAAGCTTGAGAGAAAAAGACGTATTAATTTGAAGAGAAAGAGAGGTTTTAGAAATATATATATATATATATATATATATATATATATATATATATATATATATATATATATATATATATATATATATATATATATATATATATATATATATATAAATATGTATAACAAATTTTGTAAGAGATGATATTTGTCTTGAAAAGGGGAATAAATATTTGAAACAGAGGAAATGGAAAACATGTACATACGTATTCATGCACATATGAGAATTTATAAAATGGAAAATGAAAGCATAGAGAGAGAAAGATGGGGGGATCATCAGGTTGGCATAGATGTATATAACATGTGTATACATCTATACCTTCACAAGATTAAAAATCAAGGAATAACTTAAAATTACCAACTTCAAGTTTAATGTGGGCCGGAGGGGAGCTTGGAATCATGCAAGAGTCTAAGCTAAGTCCCTAAGGCCATGTTCGAAGGTTCCTTTTGAAAATGTTTTAGAAAATATGATTTGTATGAGCATAGAATGTTATTATTTAGTTTGTTGTAAGGAATATATTTCTTCCACCGTTGGGTATGGAAGAAAACAAGCAACATAACGAGACACTCGTTATGGTTCCTAATGGGGTGATTAAGAATGAAACTAGCGCAAAATGACATGCAAATGCATATTAACATGTACATTTTCGTAAGGGTTTATCCCGGGTTGGACAAGTCCCAACCTCAAAAATTAATATGAAAATAAAGAGTCCCCAAACCACACTCTCATTCTCACCATACGTTCACATATAAGTAGAAAACCAAGCAACTATGCATGGATAATATATAGACAACATTCAAAGAAGGAAATAGAGGATGATGGAAAGAACAATGTTCAATTAGGAGGGAGGACATGATGTAACTATGAAATGATATATCATATCATCTTCTCATGTTTTCGGTGCACTTGAGTATAGCCTCTTGACTCTAAAATAGAGATTGAGAGCTATCTCCTTTGGCCATGGGAATAAGGAAGAGAGGAAAATAAAAGGAAGCAAAAGAACAACAAGAATGTATTCATAAAAAGAAAGAATATGATTAAAATGAAAGATCATCTCATTTTTCCATGCTCCCGATGCACTTGAGCATAGCCTCTTGTCTCTAAAAAGAGATTGAGTGCTACCTCATTTGGGGAGATGAAGATGAGGAGAAAATGTAGAAAGAAAAATAATGCTATATTTAATGAAAGAGAAAGCATGATTTAATCACGAAATGAAAGAACCTCTCATCTTTTCATGCTCCCAATGCATTAGAGGAAAGCCTCTTGTCTCTAAAAAGAGGTTGAGTGCTATCTCCTTTGGCCATGGGGAGAGGATGATGAGAAGAGAAAAAAAAGAAAGAAAGAAAGAAATGAGAGGGATGATGATTACATACCTCTAATGAGAAATAACCTATGGAAAATGAACACCTTCACATGACGATCCACTTTGAGTGAAACTCAAAGATGATGCCTCCAAGAGGGTTGTAGCTTGCTCCAAGTTGGAGAGGAAAATGGAGAGAGGAAGAGAGAGAGAGCTCAAGAGAAACTCTAAGTCTTCAAGTGAGAATACACTAGAGTTTCTCCCAAGGGCCAATCTTACCCAAGAGGGAGGAAATGAGGAGTATTTATAGAGGATTTTGGAGCCAAAACCCTAAATTTGAATTTTTTTGGATCCCCCCCCCTTTTCCATCTGAATTTCACATAATTTTAAATTATTTTGAAAAAGAAATGGCTTGAAAATGGGCATGATTGGCTATTAAACTTATAAAAATATATATTTATTTTTTTTAAATGACTTGGGCCTTTGCCCACTCAAAAAGACCAAAATTACCCTCTAAAAGGAGTTTCTTTTGTTAAAAGGAGGGGCAAATGGGTCTTGCCCACCAAATGACCAAAATCAGCCTCTAAAAGGAGTTTCTTTTGTCAAAAGGAAGGGATGGGTCATACCCACCAAAAGACCAAAAATCACCCTCTAAAAGGAGTTTCTTTTGTCAAAAGCAGGGGCAAATGAGTCCTGCCCACCAAAAGACCAAAATCACCCTCTAAAAGGAGTTTCTTTTGTGAAAAGGAGGGGCAAATAGGTCTTACCTACCAAAAAGACCAAAATTGCCCTCTAAAAGGAGTTTTTTTTTTTTTTTAAAGATGGGCAAATGGGTTTGAAATACTTAGTTTGGATCTGAACTTGGGTTTTGAATCTAATTTGGATCTAAAAGTTTTATTTTGGATTTGAATCTTGCGCCTAAATTTGAGTTTCACGCTTTGATAAAATTACATAATCTTTTTAGAAAAATTTGGGGTGATTACATTCCTCATTGCCAACAATTATGGAATCATTACCAAAATAGAGTTTTATGTATTTGTTGATTGCTCTTGTGTCTGAGTACCACTCGAAATCAGGTTGATCTTCTATTGAACCATTAGTATCATTGTTTTGGATGAAACTAGATGATTGAGAAGCATTCACAGCCAAAACCATAAAGTCAATTGATATATCCCAACATTGCAGTGGCGTATTTTGTTGCCTGAAACATTGGCAAGTAACACTTTGAGTAGAACCATTAAACTGGATGGATGCCAGATGAAAATTGCACTTATTTGAGGAGAAACTTCATTGACAATTAGCAAAGGAGCCTCCTTGATTATTAGAATAAGAGCCACGATCCCACCCACATTGACCAACAAAAGCAATTATGAAGCCTATGAATTGATCCAAAGTTAAAGATGCAAGCATGCTTAGATGTTTCTCTTTAGAGTCTTCAATGTTGTAACTAAAACTATGAAAGACTTATAATCACTTGAATGACCATTACACATATAAAGATCTCAATTTCAATCAGAAATTTGATGATTGACAGTACACAAAGAATCACTTAACAATTTACGTGATTTAGATAATCAATCATGCTTAATTTTCAGCATACACATATTGGATTGTAAAGCATGTTGCTAATCAAGGGTATGTCAGGCTTCTATTAATCATGATACAAATATTTAGGAGGTGTGATCAATCAACATACTTCATAATGCCCTCATTGAACATTACACTCTGATCAATGCATAAAAAATAGTTTGTACAGTCAAGTTTCTTGGATACTGGACTTGAAAAGTATTGTAACTGGAGTGTGAGCAAAAACATCAGATGAAGAATAAGATCCAAACAAATTAGTGGTAGCATTGTTGATCTTTAGTGCTTTTTCTATGTAAAGCTGAACAGAACTATCATTGTGGACGCAGAACTTGCAACAGCCATGACACACACCAATGGAACGAATTCAGATATATAGCTCTGGTAGCAAATTAAATTTCAAGCAAAACATGAGAAAAAGGGAATATAGGAAGAAACACAAAATTTATATGGAAACACAAACTTTACAAGCCTCTACTAATGCAAGCTACTTCCATGATGAGAGAACTCTCTCCTCACTATTCTTCTTCAAACTCAACAAGAGGGTGAGATCTTGATTACTTATTATTATTGTGGCTCCATGCATGTATGTTCATAATCCTTGGGAATCTAGTTCAAAATGGCAACAAAGGTAACTTTACTAAGTTTTTGGCAGTTGCACTTTATCTTTTATCATCCAATCCATTAAGGAGCTTAACACCTTGATTGGTCTTCTCGATTTTCATTTTTTGGGATGGTCACCAAAGCAAAAGTAGAAAAAAAGTAAAGGGTGGAGAGAGAAGAAAGGAATTAACGTGCTTCGGCTTCTTTTGCCGACTTCCACAAAAAGAAAAGTTTTAATGTATTTTTCTCCCACATAGCTCAAAGAATACAGAGATATTTATGGTTGTGGCTCCACATTCTACTTTGGAACTATATCGAACAACAATAGGTTATCAAGAAACACAATTAGCTTCAAGATATTTTTAAATGCAAAACCCAATGGTAGACCGCCAAGTCGTTGAGCAACCAGCCCAATCGGTGTTTGAGAATGCATATAAATTTAATGGACCATCCTGAAGTATCCAGAGTTCATAGTGCAAGGTATCCTTGATGTATCGCCATATTCTCTTAACCAGTTGGAAATGATACTATGTGGTGCATGCATGTGCTGGAAAACATAATTAACACTGAAGGATAAATCAGGTCTTGTAAATGTTAAATACTAGAGGCTACCAACGATGCTTTGAAAAAAAAGATAATGTCTAGAAAGGGAATGATGACACTAGTGGCTTCAATCATCCAGCCATAGGTGTCGTAAGAGGTTGGCAATCTGCTGTTCCCGCCTTGTCCTAGATATGTCATGCATACCTAGTTTGGTGAAGAAGTATGCCATCATTAATGTCTGAATCCTGGATTCCAAGAAAATTGTGAAATTTACCCAAGTTCTTCATTTGAAATTGTGAGATAAGTTGACAAATGACTTTGAAAAGCAATGGCTCGTTGCTCCCGTTAGTGACAATCTTATCAACAAATAGGACTAGAAACATCATTCTTTGTTGCTGTTGACATATGAAAAGAGATGAGTTAGCCACACTACAAAAGAATCCATACCTAAAAGGTAGGAAATGAAGCTAGCAAAGCAAGCCTGAGAAGATTGCCAAAGACCAAATAAAGCACTGTAATTTACAAACATGATGTGGTTTGTTGGATTCATGAAATCTAGATTGTTGCTTCATGTACTAAGGCTTTTCAAGTTTGCCATGTAAGAAGGCGTTCTTTATATCAAACTTTTGAATGATTTATTTCTGGTTACGAGCAACACTAAGTACATCCTGCACTGTTGCAGGTTTGATGACTGATAAGAAAGTCTCCAGAAAGTCGATGCATGGAACTTGAGTCAACCCTCAGGCTATAAGGTGTGCCTTAAGATGATCCAAACTTCCATCAGCCTTGAGTTTGGTCTTAAAAACCCACTTGCATGAAATTATACTCATGTTCACTTCCTTTGGTACCAAAGTCCACATTTGTGTTTTAAGTGAGGCATCGATCTCTTCCCCCATGGCATTGTACCATCCAAGATGATTTAGAGCTTGCTTGTTAGATTGTGGCTATAAGGTAACTTCAAGATTTGCCAATAAATATTGAGAATTGGGTTTAACAATCTCAGACTTTAATCGTGTCACCTTTGGATGCAAGTTGGTACCATTTTGTTCATTTCTTTGGATAAAATTTTCCATTTCAGCTATATCATTTGATGGGGTTTCATGTTGCTCAGGCAATTGTTATTCCTGTCCCATGTGATTCTCTGTGGTGGCAAGGTCATCAAGAGTATTGTTATGTGAAGTGAACATGTGGGGGGTCAAACAAAGCTACTAGGCATGCCTTGTTCACGATGCTTTGGATTCAACAATCAAAGAAAGAGCCACAATTTAGTGTTGGAGCTGCAACAATATTTTTGGAAACTTTCAAAGGAAAACTATATTCATAAAAAGCAACATGGCAACATATATAAATGCATCCCGATGGCACATGGAGGCATCTATAGCTTTTGTGTGTATCACACCCCAACCCTTTGACCCTCAAATAATTTTTTTTTGTTAAAACATAAATGTTGAGGTGCGGCGACACAATAATTCAAAAGAAAATGAGCCATGCAATTCAAAATAATGGGGCAAACTTTTCATTATATAATCAATTTCGTTCATACAAAATTACTTCACATTGCTCAATAATATATATGACAAAAATGCCCTCAAATCACAACATTGATACCCAACAAAAACAAGACATCAATAGGACGCAAAACAAGACGTGTCGGCACTACAAAATACCCAAAACCTCCCTAGTAGGATGTGAGTTCAGCCATTTGATCGACCTACTGCCCCGGGTTTGCCAAAACCTGAAAGAAAAAAAGAACTAAAGGCTTAGCCTCATAGTATGGCAACACGCCAGATAAATCCCAAACCCTCTAAGGTAAGTGCTCAAATATGAGATATAACAATATGAATGCAAATCACTATCATGTCGTGATACGGCATATAGTCACACGACTTGACAAGAAGGCCCCTCACATATAACGTGACATGCAAAGACCACTCAATGGCCACAACAACATATTTCACAATCACATTCAATTAATGCATATTCACTTCATTCACATATATATCATTCACATTCCCCTTCTTTACATTTACATTAGCTTTAGTGAATTAGCAGTTCCTATGGGTGCAAACACAGGCACGTGCACACGGTAGGCAGCATACAGCCGGGAGACAACCCCCCTGGTGGCCCGAAACAATATGGATCCATTCACGCTGCAGCGGAAGAGCACTCGTTCATGGATGTGTGAATTCCAGGGAGAGATACTCAGCCTTTCCTAGGACACGCAGTTTGGGAAGGCGGGAGCCCAACACTCCAAGCACATCACACAATGGTACCTTAAGGCCTTGCACCACCTGTGCACCGAATAGGCGAGACCAGTGGCGAAGGTGGGAAAACTCCCATACACATTGCCACAACCCACTGGCCTCTCATCTCTTATTATTTCTTACTTATCATTATGAAAACACATTCACAAAATGACCAGTTAACTCACGAGGTTGGTTCACTCCATGAGTGCACCCATACCTCTAAATGTCTCCACACGAGGGCTACACATATCATTAACATTCTTAGCTAGCCATCATAACATTACGTGTGCAAATACCCTTCAATCTCATTCAATTTCATTATTGCTCATGGTAATGCATATGCGACATACCACAACATTCACATTAATCAAATCCATCAATCACATCTTTCAAAACTTAGACAAACCGTGGAGAGCAGTCTCGATCTGTGATTGGCTCGTAGCTATCCTATGCAGTTATCATTCTAGGCTGCTTTCTAATGCACAATCGAGGTCGAGGAGATACTTGACTCGATACCCCACCTCATCTGTCCTAAGCAGTTATCAATTCTAGCACGCACATGTAATTGCGTACTAATTTTGAAAACAAAACTTATCACATAAGCATTCAATTCTCATGTTTTTTCAATTACATCACAATCATTTAATCACATCACAATCACAGAATCCAACTATACTAAAAAAACACATTCTAAAGTTGGGCCCAAGCAGAGATTTGTATGGAATGCCGCCATACCTATCACACGTCGCCAAAAATATCCAAAATGCCTCAAGCTTCAAATATGGTCGCTCAAGGTCTACTAGACGTGCCAGGTGTACCTGCAAACATAAGCAAATGATAAATTCTCTACTCACTTTGCTTTACAATCTATACATGTTTGAAATAGAATAATTGAGGCATAGGTCATCGCCTCAAAAGGATGTCAATGAGTAGTATCGACCCAAAGCTCTCCAATAGGCCTCTTTCCAACTCTATGAGGTTGCGACCAATTGTCTAAACTCAAAGCTTCGATCAATCTATCAATAACACATTTCTCACTTGCTTTCCCTAGTTGAGGCATCTAACCCGCAATTAAGATTCTCAACATACAACATATATGCACATCAATAGAAGTATATTTTCCAAGCTTGATAAAAACAGTTCTAAACCTTCCCAACATCGTCAAAATCTCCATCATGTTTCTAAATTGCTTCAAAAATCAACTTATCATGCTAAAAAGACAATTATACACGTAGATTCTCATCCTTCACAAAATAGTCCTAAACTTTTCCCAAAATAGCAACATCACTAATATGCATTCTAAATCATCGAATCATGAGTCTAGCATGCTGAATCATTAATTGTTCATGCACTAATAGATAATATTAACCGATTTAGGTTCGATTGAATTAACCAATCTTAGTATCCAAACTGCTGCAATGTGCCTGATAGCCACCTCAAATGTTTGATTGATCTTCAAACGGCTAAAATTAATTGTTGGTGTCACCTCTCAAGCCTTCAACTCGCTGGTATGAGGGGAATGATGCGTCCAAGCTGCAAACTGACTAAACAACCACAAAAGAGTCAAAACAACGAAAAGTGGGTTCAAGAGAGGGGTCCTTCGTTAGAAGGAGCCCAGACAGGATGGGAGTGGGAGAGAGATAGCGCACGTGAGGAAGGCAGTGTGAGAGAGGGGAAACCAAGGGTTTGGGTGAGGGTGAAGGTCATGGCACAAGCGAGAAAGAAAGAGCATAGGGAGTGTTCGGTTGAGGGAGAGGGCTCGGGCAGAGAAAGTGTGGGCAAGGAAAGAGTGAGAGAGAGCGTGAGAGTGGTTGAGAAGGGGGATAGCATGGGAGAGAGAGAGGAGGAAACAAGAGACGAGGAGTGAGAATGCAGAGAAAGAGAGAGACAGGCAAAAAGAGAGGGAGTGTGAGGAGCATGGGAGGATGAGGGTTACGCAAGAGGGAGGCCGGGGGGAGAGAGGGAGAAGACTCGGGTTAGAGAAAACGACAGAAACAGCGTGACAGGGAGGAGGAGAAGAAAGAAGAAAGAAGAGAGAAGAGGTAGGGGAACGACAGGGTTCACCTCATGTGCCATTGTCGCCGTCATCCTTCCTTCGACGGCCCTAACGTCACCGCTGCCACACCTCGTTATCCCTTGTGATATGAGAGGCAACGAAGAGGGAGACCGAGAGGAAAGATGAGGGAGAAAAGGCATCGGGCTCCCCATCAAGCATGGAGCTTGGGGCCGGGTCTGGACCCTGATCCGATCCGACTACCATAACATAGCGTTACAGTGTGATTCCCTTTAACCTATGAAAACACATGGTAGCGACCTCTAGTCGATTTTCTTTTTAGCATAATCCCGTAAATGTGGATAACATCAAACCCCAAAAAAGCCTAATAATCAGGTTCTTCAAGGAATTATTTCTTGTATGGGGTTTCCAGGGACAAGATTGTCGATGGCAGTCTATGAAGAAGCCAAACTGCTATCTTAAAGGCTCAACGTAGTATTTTAAGGATATGTTCGCTTCAAACAACGTAGACAGACCAAGCTTCACAATCAGATGATGTTTTCTTTTTACCCATTTGTGTTGTTTAGAGCTTCTAGAGCAAAACATGATGTGTTGGATTCCATGACTCTGAAAAAAGATTTAAATTTCTTACTAATGAGTTCCCCTCCACCATCTGATTGAAAAATCTTAATGTTTCAATTGAACCTGTTTTTTAACCATCTTGTGAAAATAATAGAAGTAGTAAATGAAGTCAACCTTTCGCTTAAGTGGATACATCCAAATAAAGTGAGAAGAATCATCAACAAATAAAACTTAATAGAAAAATCCTTGTATAGAGACTTCAGGTGAATGATCCCAAAGGTTGCAATGGATTTTCATAGAAAATCTGTCACATGAGTTTGGGAAAACAGAAATGACATTCAGCAAGACTTAGCCATGGCACACCCAGGATAAACAAGAAAACTATTTTTAGAGTTCAATATTGTAATAAGACCATGCTTTTGTAAGAAAGACACTTTGTTGGAATGTGGATGACCAAGCCGCTAGTGCCAAAACCTATAGGGTGACAGATCGATGCCTAATGGAAAAAAGAGCTACTGGCTGCTTTGATGGAATTTCATACCGATCTCAAAACTTCTTCCCCATGGTGATCACCTGCTTGGTGCGCCTGTCCCTCAGAATGAACTTTTTATTATAAAACTCAAATATAAGATTATGATCAGAAGTGAGTTGTCCAACAGATAATAAATTCTTTAATGTTTGGAACGACCAAGACATCATGGAGGTGAAACATATCATTACTAACATCAAGACTAGTCCCTCCAATATGAGATATATTTAACTTATTTCCAACACTTACCATTATGCATTCAGATCCCTTATAAGGAGCATAACTTAAGAGAATACTTGGATCATTGGTGATATGAGAAGTCGCACCCATGTTTGGAAACCAAGCATTGTTTGCAGATATTTTCATGGCAGCTGGAACTTGAGGAGCCTTGGAATGCTTGGTTAGACCTGTGATAGCAAGTTTTGGCAATATGATAGGCTTTGAGGAATCTAGCAAATGACTTTTTTCTTACTTGTGAAAGTATTGGGATTCTGCTGATTTGTCTGTCGATTGCTGACCATGAGCCCCAAAACCATGGTCACGAGAGGAAAACTGGCTAGAATAAAAATGCATTGTGTTATTATATTTGTTCTGTTGCTTGTATTGCCATTGTCCATAAAAAGCAACATGAGGGTTAGGTTGGCTATCAAAAACTATCGCGTTGCCTTGGTTCCTTTGAAGGGATTTGAATGTTTCATCGCTTTGAAGGAGAGCCACGATTTGTTGTAAGAGGGAATGGGTGGCTTCATCATGGTGATAATAAATGCCTCGTAACTTAATCAAAGACCATATTTTTGTCATTAACAAGTTTTTCAACGGCTGCTATTTCATCACATGTATTTTTTGAAATTGTTTATATATTGGGCAAGGTTTGAGATCTTTACTTTAAGGACTTAAATTTTTGCGAAAGAAGGCACTCATGTTCTTGGGAGTCATGAGTAAAAGTCTCTTCTAGAGTAAACCATACCTGATATGGTGTTTCCAACCCAATAACAAATCCCAATATTTCCTCAAAAAGAGTCTAAGTTATCCAGCCTCGAAAAAGACGGTCTGATCTCCTCCATGCGACATATTTTCGGTTGTTACACTGCCCAAATATAACAATGAGATCCAAAAGTTTTTGAAGGCTGTTTAACCATTAAAGTTCTGTGGAGATTTTTTTGAACGAGGACAAAAGCCTCTTTATAACATGCCTGAAAATGTGAGTTTTCTATTAGGAAAGTAAAAACCTGCTCGCAACAGTTTTTAAAAGTACTTAAATCCATTATATGAATGTTATAGCTACAAATATCCCTCTTCATATTCTCCGTCCACCAACTGCACCGAATTACTGAGGTAACTTCGACCCTATGTAGAAAAGATCTAAAAAATAGGAGCCGTATCATTAAGTATAAATTAATTAGATTTCTTGTACCAAAAGGAATGCAGACCCTTTCGATCTACAAGATTTAAGTATACGATTATCTCTTTCAAAATTATAAATACACCAACCACATCTCTCTCTCTCTCTCTCTCTCTCTCCATGAACACATAGAAGCTGCCAATGATATATATATATATATATATATTATATATATATATATATATATATATATATATATATATATATATATATATATATATATATATATATATATATATATATATATATATATAACTCTGCATATGTGCGCACAAAAGAATGGTCATCTGATCTCTTAACAAGGACATTCAAAACCCTATTAAGGAAAGGGAAATTCACTTTCATCCCAGACTTTGAATGATATCCTAAATAAATAACTATATCTTTGGGAAGGGATTTGCAAGCTGATGTTTTCTCTTTTAGATATCTGCAGGCTGGAATGAAACAGTTCCCTGACAAACTAGGAACGTTATGTCTTTCGAATTTATAAAAGGAAAAAAAAAGTTATTTACGCTCTTTCATGGATATGACATCTTGATTTTGAGGTCAAGTTCAAGCTCCCAATTGAAAGTTTGTGGTGAAAACAGACCGTGAAATGTCTTTGCGAAAAGTTAATGGGGGTTCTTTTTGGACAACAAGGAGAAAGGTGGGGTTTTCAAGGAAAATCAAAAGGAAGAAGCAGCTGGCTGCATATGGTGTGACTGTGAAGCAGAAACAAAAACTGATTTGATTCTGATCATCATTGATGATTCCTAGCTCTCGATAAGCCCAGGGACTTGGGTTCTCCATAAAAGGTAATTAGAATGAGTCAATTTGATGGGTACAAAATTGGCGACATTAAGTGTTGATGGATAAGTGAACTTGGTTGGTTGGGTTGATGCAGAGGGTGGTTGATCAGCCATAACAGAAGCCTCAAGCAGTGTCTCTTATACCATACGACCTGTTTGGTAGGAGGGAAAGGGATGAAAAGGGAGGGAAAGGGGCAAAGCGTGTTTGGCAGCAAGGGGATGGAAAGGAAAGGAAAGGAAATGGATGAATTGTATAGTGTAAATCTCTTCCCTCCCAAATCGGACGGATTGAGAAGAAAAAGAAAGAAAGAAAAGTGAAAAAGTTTTTTATTTCCACACTACCCCTCCTTTCATTTCGCAACTTTCTAAATTCATGTACTATTTAGTCTTTCCTTTCCTTTCCTTTCTATCCAAACAAGTTTTTTAATCAACTATTTCTTTTCCTTTCCATTCCATTCATTTTCCTTCCCTTTCTCTTTCTTTTCCTTTCCTTTCTCTCCCTTTCCATCCCTTCCTTTCCCTCCCTTTCCTTCCAACCAAACAAAGCGATAAAGCAAAAGAAGATAAACAAGGGTGGAGAGAGAAGAAGGGAATTAACGTGGATCAGCTTCTTTTGCCTATTTCTAGTAAAAGAAAAGTTTCTGTTGTATTTTCTCTCACATAACTCAAGGAATACAGAAGTACTTATGGTTTTAGCTGTTCAACCTTTTTACCAGCTACCTTTCTTACATTTCCATTTCCTTTACAAGTTATATTTCCTTTTGTTTTGGTCTGTCATTTTTTCCACTCTTCCAAGTTAATGTAATGATTCTGACATGTGCATTCTACCGGTGGCGTGGAATGGCCTAGCCGTTTCCCATTGGCATAAACATAGCCCCTTCCATCAACTTGCTGGTTTTTTTACCATCATCATGACCATTACCATCTATTGAAGCGTTAAAAGTCACATCTTGTGTAGGTCGGTGTTATCATCAATTTTTCCTTTTTCTTTTGAATAATTTGCCATGACTCAACAGATTGATTTCTTAATCTCCGTTTTCTAAAATCTATGAATCAAACATACACACACACAGATACAAAAAGAAAAATATATAATTGTTATGCTATGTATAACTATAATTTGTGACAAATTTACAGAATCCCATCAGAAATAAAAGACATACCTGCACCTCTAAAGTTTTTAGTCATATTGAATATACCAATCCATGGACGTGATTCATTTCAACAATGAAAGCTTGCACAAAGGAAAAGCTCGTCTTTTATTTATCAACATGCATACGTGGCCAAAGATTAAAAAAAACGGCCCTCATTTCTCACTAACCCACCATATTTAATCTCCGTCTCTTAGGTTGCGTGCAACTGGTCATGAAGGAAAGCAAAGGGAACATGTCTATAAAAGCTCAGAGAAAGAAGATCAGGATAAATTCAAAAAACATAGGGGATATGAGTGCACAAGTTTATTAACTACTCGTGATTATGTGTATAAACTTAAAAATTGAAACGTTTCATTAATATTGTTCCACTGAATATATATCAACCATACGCGTGCAAACATCCATACATATAAAAAGCCAACAAGAGCGAACAGATGCGTGAGCTGCCAATTATATTCTGACAATCCCCTTCTCTTTATGAAAATTTGCTTCCATAGATATAGAGCTTAAAATTCATCTCCCGTTGTCTGCAATATTTTTCACTTATGCTAATGTAATTATAATCATTAAGAAATTGTTTCCTTTATTTGCATCCATATTGGCACTGTCTTATCATTTTTCATTTGATGGTAGGTTCAAACTGAATCCCATGCACTAATTTGGCCACATTCAAACTCGAAAAGCATCAAGATGTGACCTGCCATCAAGGCCTCTGGATTCAGAATGCTCAAAGTACTCGCTGAGCAGTAAATCCCTGTATTTTGGGGTACTATCAGGAGACAGCAACTCCTTGATCGGGCCGTAAGTGGTGGAGCTCGCACATACGTGAGCATTAAAAAAGCATGCCATTGAGACTCTTGGCCCGAATTGGTTCGCCAAAACCCTGTGCTCCGTGCTCACTAGCTTCCCGTTACTTATTAGCTGCAACACATAACTTTCACCCATTAATTAACCTAAACTGTGGGTAATTATATATATATATATATACACACACACACACACACACATATACACATATATAGCATCAAAGGAATATTTATGTATTGTTCCACATGAATATCTACAAATCAAATTCACTAAATATGATGGTATAAGTAGATGACATCTTATCATGCTCGTGCTTTTGATCATGTTTGCTGAAAAGTAATATCATGAATTTTAACTAACCAAGTTTTGATGCATTCCAAGCCCTTAACTTTTTATGCCCTTGATCTTTTCCAAGCAAGTCCAAATTTGATTCAAAATTCATTGTTCAATAAACTATATTGCCTAAAATACGTCAAATTATGTTGGTATTATTACAACATGATGTTTTGCCAGGCCTACACCATTGCTGAAAATCTCAACCTATGGTAAGTGGGATCGCCCCACTTCCAAGCAAAATTGAAAAGAGCCAAAAGGGGTTCCATTCTCTTCAAGGGCAAAAATGGAAATAAAGAAAAATAAATTCAATTTACAGCAGAAGGAAAGGGATAATTGCTTTTTCATTTTTATTTCAGGTTCTTTCGAAACATAGAGAGAATGAGAGAGAGAAAGGAAGAGACTTATTTTGCTTATCCATTTTCTTAGCCACAAAGAGTGCGAGAAAGAGAAAAAGAAAGACAGAGAAGGCAGACAGAGAGTAAAAAAGAAAAGGAAAGAGTTTTGTGCTTTTTATCTTCTAAATATTTCCTCATGTCGTTTGAACCAATGACTTTTAATGTTGGAATGTCATTGCTCTTCATTAGGCAAGAGCTTTTCAGTTTTACAATGTCCTCAATTTCTGTAATTTAAGCTTTGGGGTTTGTTAGAGTGCAGGCATTGTAATTTGGATATGGACAAAACAACCGAGTGTGCATTAATACTTCACAGTGAAAAAGATCATCAGTTAGATTTAAACTAATAAAATGGTATGCTTTCAGTTGATGGTGCAAAAGGTTAGTAATAGAGCTTTACAAATACCAACTTCACAGCTTAAAACTTCCACAAGAAAAAGCTAGATAAACCCTTCATGGCTTGGCGTTTCTTTATGTGCAGTGCTGCTCTAAGAAACGCGTGCTTCGTGGAGCCATGTCATAAATAGGCCATGTATTCAGCTAAGGTCGGCCTCGTTTCATTGGCTATATGATGCGAGGTTTCAGCTAACTGGTGGTACTAAAATCAGACATTGACTCGAATTAGTCAGGCCGTCGATGAAGTGACTTGGCTGATTCAGCAACTCCTTTTAATTGCTTATGAATTAATCTGTTCAACTGGTGCAAATCGATTTGCCACGGATTCAGGCCGATTTTGGCAACATCTCACTAGATACGCCTAAACTTGGACACTACCAGACGGTCTAATGAACTTGTAATTAATAAATTATGATTTTGCGATCACCAAATTCGCGACGACTATCAGATGACTAGAGATACACAAATAAATTACCTGCAGAAGGTCGCCGATGTTTATTATCAAGGCGCCAGCTCTCGGCACAACATTGATCCACTGTCCGTGGTGAAGAATTTGGAGGCCACCAATCTGGTATTGCAGGAGGACGGTGAAGAAGGAGGGGTCTGCATGCCTGGAAGTACCCATGGTGAGTTCCGGTTGTGGGCAGGCCGGGTAGTAATGGCAGAGCAAAGCATAGCCTTGGCAGCACCCCATGTCATTCAAGTAGCTTCTTCTTAGCCCAAGGCACTCGGAGAGTATTTCGAACAATGCCTTCCCCAGTTTCTCCACTTGTTTTGAGTACTCCAAAAGTATGTCCCTGTAAGGCGAGAAAAATGATACTCGAGAAAAATGATACTTTTTTACTGACGCTGGAGATCAACAAAATGATCTTTACAACAAACTATCGTTTAACTATGCTTGATGCTGCAAAACAAGGGTTTCTTTTTTCTTTTTTAGTTTTTCCCATTTTCTTCTTTCAAGGGACCTCTTGTGTCCTTCGTATTGACTTCAATCTAACAGATCTTTGGATTGAATCCACTTTACATGATGAGAGTTTTGACATACCATGACAAAGTCATATAAGCTAATTAACATGCTAGAGAACTACACGATCCCTTTGTTTATCGTTTATTTCTCAAGCCAAAAGGTGAGTTCCATTTACATTCTTGTAATGGAAGGAGAAGATGAAACACTTTTCTTCTGTTGTTTGGTGTTTCTTAGAGTCCTAACCAATGTTATCTGTATCGTACTATACGCTCGTGTATCGTAAGCTTATCGATTGTATTGCCCGATACGATAAGAAAAAACACAAAATTCTTTAATTTTTAAAGTTTAAACACTCCCTCTCTTTCTTTTTGTATTTAAAGTGGTAGGGAAAGATTTTGCCTCATTTTCATAAAAAATAACCGAGGATGCATCGATTTGGAGAGATATTATTATTGAATCATGAAAGATGAAAACTATATGTTTTTAACTTATGAAATTGTGATATGAAATTGTGATGTAATCTATGTCCTAAGACATCAAGTCCTAAGATTATAAGTCATAAGATTCTATAAAATTTTGAAATTTAAAATTGTGATGGATGCTTATTATGTTATTTTGAATCTCTGATTTTTTATTTTTAAATGTGTTGTCGATACACATGAATGTTTCTTATAATGATCATCATCTTTTATATTTGAATACATTTTTATTGATTTCTGATTTTTTTATTTTTTCAGATTTTTAATGTTTTTTCTCATTTTTAAAAATTTTTTCAATTATAAAATTAATTTTAGGATATGGTAGGTTACGATATGGTCGGCCTGACCGACACTGACATGTTAAGCCTTTTTTATAACGTTGGTCCTAGCGTGTTTCAGCAACATCCCTGTTCTTCATCTCTCGGCATCTACCTTTTTTAATTACTTCAGTAACACAAGGTAAACTCCTTAAATTCTAAAACTAGCTTCCACTCAACACAAGTCCTCGAGTCAGGTCTTTTTCTCCTATATGCAACTCCTAGAAGCTACGGATTACCACATAAAAGTCATACCGACAAGAAGAAGAAAGCATGATGGCAAGGGAACCCAGCTAACCCACGTGCAGGAAAAGCATAGAAACAACGAATGAAACCGGAGCTAAGAAAAAAAGGAAAAGGGAAAACTCCGCAAGAGAAGAGAGAGAGAGAGGGAGAAACAGCGAGCCTTGCCTGCAAGCAGAAGGGCAGCTCATGAGGTGCGGGTGTTTCCGGAGCCATCAAGCAGTACAGAGTATCCCTCCAATTGGCCCTCTTGGTGCGGAAGAGGTCGAAAGTGCAAGTGAACCTGACCTTCTTGCGAATATCCCTGCCGTACAACTCCCTCTTCTCCTCACCACCCTGCTCGTTGAATCTCCGTATCCCTGCCATCATCTCCTCCATGGTGTCCCGCGGGATGCTGTGGTTCACCACCTCGAAGAAGCCCCACTCCTCCGCCGCTCGCAGCACTTCCCTCACGATCTCTTCCCGCCGATCTCCGTCCAAGCCGAGCATGTCGACCGAAGGAAGCTGCGGGCCGTCCGGTGACTGACCGTCGAAGGAGGTGGTCAGACAATCAACACCGGTGCTTCCGCCACCTGGTGGGTCGACGAAGAATCTGGGGATGGAGGTGATGCCGGCGTCCACGAGGCCCTTGACGCCGGGCTTAGTGTCGTCGAAGGCCTTCATCTCTTCGTCTTTGCCGGGATAAGGCTCTACCATCGACATCTCTTCTTTGCGTTGCCTTTGCCCTCTGCCTGTGGTAATTGTAGCTTTTCACCGAAACTGAAACCGAAACTGCTACACAAGTACTAGCCAAAAGAAGAGGCAAGGGAGTTTGATTTTAACGATGCCGCCAACCAGCCGTGGTGGTGCTTGTGGATTGGTTTAGCTAGACAGCATGAATGTTGTGGACACGCGTACGTGGGATTGGCTCGGCAGATGAGCACATCAAAGGAACGTGGCTCATGCTCATACATCAACAAAGGAATCACCATTACTAAAGGGGCCCTCTTCTGTTTTGATGCCGACCTTTCACCTGCTTGCCTCAATCATTTCCCCATTTGGTCAAATAATCGAGTTTCCCCGGCCTTGGCTTTTATACCTGTCCGGTCCGTGCCGCTGAGGAGTCCTTGGAAAATCCTCAAAGCGGTTGCCAATGAACTATTGCCATTGTTAGTTTGCAATGCCTCAGAGGCGCCGCTAGAGTACCACGATCAGCCATCAATGCTACTTCTTGTATCTTGATTAGATAGAGACCCGACCTATTTCTTCGTTGTCAAGGGCACACTGTTCCAGTTTGCCGATTCTTAACGATCAATTCAAAACGGATGAAGTATGAATTAGCGGATCCAATCATTTTCTTTGGTGAACTGTCTTATGGGCAACAAGTTCTTGGTAATGCATGTGAGGAGCCTGCACGATTTTTTTCAATTTAAAAAAAATTGGGAACATAAATTAACATGTCCAATACTTAGGGGTGGGCATCCGGCCGGGTTGGGCCGGGCCCGCTAACACCCGGCCCGATAATGTTGCCGGGCCGGGCCACCAAAACCCAGGCCTGGTGGGCCGGACACCATAACCCAGGCCCGGTGGGCCGGACTGTTCGTGCCGCATGGGAAGGGGAAGAGGGGTCACGGGAAGGGGGAAGGGGGAAGGGGAAGAGGGGGAAAGGGAAGGGAGCGGGAAGGGGGAAGGGGGAGGACAGGAAGAGGGGGAAGGGATGGGAAGGGGGAGAGACGGGGTCACGGGAAGGGAAAGAGCCGAAGAGGGGGAAAGGGAAGGGAGCGGAGAGGGGGAAGGGGAAGGGGGAGGGCAGAAGGAGGGGGAAGGAGAGGGAGATGGGAAGGGGGAAGGGAGACGGGGTCAGGAGGGGGAAGGAGAGGGAGATGGGAAGGGGGAAGGGAGACGGGGTCACGACTGATGGGAAGGGGAGCGTCGGTCGCTCAGACGGGGCTCCCTCCTCTGCGCCCTCTGGTTTCTTTCCACGGTTGAACGAGAAGGAGAAGAAGGAGCTTCGTGAGGAGAGAGAAAATGGATGAAAAAATGAAGGAAAACTAGGGTTGGTTCAAATTTATATCAAAGTTAATAAATTACAAAGCGGGTCCATCATATTAATGAAATTTTCAGAAAAACTGTTGCATTTTTCAAAAATTTCATCCTGCAAAGTTTTTTTTTTTTTTTTAAAAGGGGGAGTCGGGCCGGCTGGGCCGCCGCCGGGCCGCCCTATCTGGCCCGGCCCGGGACCGGTTTTTCCCGGCCCAAGCCCGGGCCCAAACGGCCCGACGCCCAGGCCTACCAATACTTGAAACCGGATTAAATGAGCCGTTACCAACCATTATACCTTCGTTATTTGTTTGGGAATCCTTGATCACTAGGTGCAACATGGTTGCACCACGATCCGGGTACCAATATTCTTCATCAGCCACTTGGAGTCGAGAGTGGCTACGGTATACCCCAGGTCCCCAACGTCTTTGTGCTCCTCCTTCATCTCACAATATTGACACACCACCGGTGCTTTAGAGTTGCCTTGATTAGACAAAGCCGAAGCACCATTATTTGAATTAGAATTTCCTTAATTATTTGATCATCCACGGCCTCTTCTATGATAAAAATTGTCCTCGGCCTCTACTTAGTGAGGCATAGAAGGGCGGCTTTCAGACTGCTCACAGTTTTCAGTTGTAGATAAAGTGCAGGTCCTTTTGTAGCATCATGATGCTCAGTGGTGACTGAGAACCATAGGCCTTTTCCAGAAAATTCCAAGCTTCTTTGGCTGTTTGTACGTGCTTGATTTGCCCCAGAACTGCTTCAGACACCAAAGCTTTAATCCAATTTAGGGCGAGCTGTTCCAAACATCGATGGGAAAAGAATCCTGGGTTCAGCTCCTGCTTTCCGGCTCATTTTCCATCAATCATCTAGGTGGCGTTTTGGCTGATCCATCCAGATATTTGAGTAAGTGGTGACTGAACATGATGTGCTCTAATTGCAAATGCCATAGTAGGCAGTTTTCTTTGTTCAATTAGCTTTCTTGAGAATAAACTAGCTACTGCATTCCCTTGCGGTCTTGAGGTTGAAGAGGCCATGGAAGCACACAAGCTCTGATACCCTAAAAGCCTTAAACGGATATTTGATGTCTTCGGAAGCTTGATGGTCTCAAACTACACTCAAGAACCACCACATGAAGTGTATTATTAATTGAAACGATGTACAACAGGTAAAGTTTTTCCTTCAGAAACAGAAATAATACCATAACAAAAAATACATGAAAGGAGACAAAATTTTGAACAGTATGAGTAACTGCAAGATAACTTAAGCTGACATTGAACGTTATCCTCCTTTATTATCGGCATTGCTTCCTTCACCATGATTCTCGTGAGCCATAATCTTATCACAGAGTGCCACAATGGCACACAATTGCTCTCTATCTACAAGATTGGTGATGCCTCTTTCATGTGCTCTTCTTTGAGCAATTGATGGACTATGGTTGCCCAGTTATTTTGATCTTGAGTCATTGAAATGGGCATTATACAAAACTTAGAGATGGGATGCTAGAATTTTATTGCAGAGCTTCAAACATCATGTGTGTTGCTTTCCCTTTTTTTTGAAGTTTTTAGATTTTAATTTAATAGTTGGTTGTGATAGGAATGCGTAATGTTGGATTTTTCAAGTATAGTTTCCATGTGTTCTTGAGAATAATTTTAGAAGTTATCCACAATGAAACTTAATAAAAATGCAAGGATTATTGTGTTCTACGATGTTTTCCTTTGTTGCTAAATAAGCGGGCCTTTGTTAAGAGTAGGCACTATTTTGGCTCTTTGTTTCTATTTTCCATTCGTTTTTTGTTGTGGACTAACTTCTATTCTTTATTGTGCATATTATATGGGACCATTTGTTATTCCAGTCTATGATAATTAATGTTCTCAGTTTTTGTTCAAATAAATGGGGTTACATAATTCGAAAGGATTCATTGTGGTATCAGGTAATGTGTATCCAACTCGGCATTCTACATCATTTTTCAGTTACTTCAATAATTTTATTTGTTTGGAAAAATTAGAATTTTATTTAGTATCCTGATTGCATATATAAGTGATTTAGGCTAGATTCCATATTGTCTTTATGCATATTAGGTTTACTACTTGCTAACATAAGCGTAGGAATGTTTTTTAAGATTGTTTGTTTGCGATATCTTAGTTGGCCATCGGAGACAACTTCTCTATTGTGTAGCATATCAGCTCTTTAGATTACGATTGCATACTCAAAATCATGCATAAGTAAAATCTTCCTATATATATGTGTATTTTGAACATATATGATTAGTGTTTGGTAAGTGATATCTAATCCTGATTTTAGTTTTTTCACTTGTTTATTTTTAAGTTTATTTGTTGACCAGAATAGGAAGGCATAAAGAAGTACAACTTGATGGATGTGTAGCTCACTTAATGCATAAAAAAGGTTTGCAATTTCTCTATCCTTTCGGATTTTCTTTTTACCCTATTTTGTATTTTTCCATTTATTCAACTTACTGAGTTGGTTTCTATTGAAATAACAGATCATTTCATTTGAATCCCTTCTTTTTGTTCAACTTAGACTTGCCATTTTGTGAATGCTAATCATAAATGATATTATTTGGTGCATGCTCTCTAATGCATAAAATCAATTATATTTTAGGCATAAAAAACCAAGCATATTTCTATTATTTTATTATATAAAATACATGTTTTTGTTGATTCAGTTGTTAAGCAGTTTTAATATATGTTTCATATAACTTAGATCTAAAATAAGGATTACATGCACATTTGTGTTATTGGAACAAATTCAAGGAAGATCAAAGCCAAACCCGTATTTTAAACTATTGTCAGCTTGGACTAGAACCAAAGCTCATTTCCAACTTAGAAGACCCAGGATCCAAGTCCATTTTTGTCAAATTTTAACAAAGAACTTCTCATAGGGGTGCCTAAGGTTTAGGTGTATTTTTAATTTGTAGTGGAGGTACTTTGTAGATATTAGTAATTTAGACCATTGTTCTGCATATAGTTTAAAATTACATTGAACTTTTGGTGTCATTCCAAGAAACAAAGAAGGATTTTGAAGTAGTTGATAACAATAGGCCTAACTTAGTCAGTGCACGTATGACACATTCTTTTTGCTATTGCATATTTCTTGCTTGTTTGTTTGTTTGTCTCATTTTCATAAATTGTGCTTAGGGCTGTACACGAGCTGGTTGTCTAATCATCTTGAGCTCAACTTGGTGCATATCATGCTCGGCTGGAGCTCAAATCAAGCTGTACAATGTTAGCTCGTCCTCGACTTGACAAACCAAGTTGCAGCTCGAGCTTGACTGGCTTAAACTCGTTCACCAACTCTCCATTTGACCAGATTTCTTTCCACCGTTTTAAATCTGAAAATTGCAAAAGAAAATATAACCCAAATTCAACAAACTCATTTAAGTTTTACCGAGTCAAGCTTACATGCTCAATTTTTTAGTACGAATGAGTCAAGCTTGATTTAAGTTTAATTGAATGAGGTGGAGTCAAGCTCGAGTTGGCTCAACTCGTTGTGCAACCCTTATTGTGCTCTAGTGAGGAGTGGGTGATTAGATTGGTAATAGAATGGAATAGCTTATTTTATTGATTGTCTCAATTTTAATTTGGGGCAATTGATTGTAGCATGTATATGTAGTTGTTTTCATCTATGCCCGTCCTTGATACTAGTTTATTTTTCCGTTTTTACTATACAAATTTTAAAAATTTCAAAATTCGTTCTAAATAGTTAAACATGCTTTGAAAACTTGAATTCTTGGGGTGAGTGTCCTCTAATAGCTGTACAGCCAATATCAAGTTGTTCTTTAAAGGAGATTTTTTGACAAATTTTTTTTAGTATGAGAATATTCATGGCACACACTCTGAAGACTTTCTGCCCCCAAAACCGAAAGAATGATGGGAAGCCGATGGTTTTTTTATCGTGGGTAGAAACAGCGGCTGGTACACTGTAGATACTATAGGTGTTCTTGAGGATCTGAAAATGTGTTTGCTTGATGACAGTTCCTGTATTATCGTCTCCAACCATGAATTGAAACAGAAGAAAGCTCTTTTTGATTGGATAGCACTGGCATGTTTTGTGGGTGATTTCAAATCCAAAAGCAAGGATGGTTACATCTTCATCAATATGCATAGGCTTCAGACAAAATTGAAGATCCTAAGTTTTACTTAAAAAAGTTGTCTTCCTAGTGCAGGTAGATAGTGATTCTAAAGTATAAGTCATCCTTCACAACGGAGCCTAGAAAATAAGAGGAAGTGTCCTCATTACTACAAATTGGCAACTAGGAGACTCATTGAAAATAGAAGATAACTTGTGAGTATCTTTGGCATTTATTGGTTTGACCTCCCTACTTTTGTTTGGAATAAAAAAAAATCTAAAAATAGAGTTGCAAGTAGGGCTGAATAACGAGTCAAGCCAGCTTGAGGTCAACTTGAACTCGCTCATCAAAACTCGACTTGTTTATAAATGAGTTGAGCTTGAGTTCAAATATATGCTTGGAATGTTAAACAAGTTGAGTTCGAGTTGTAAGAACTAGACTCATTTAAACTCGACTTGCCTCAACTACATAATGAATGTTGATTATACCGAGAAAATAGTTAAACAGTAGCAACAAAACGAGAATGAGATATAAGAAAAAAGACTCGCTTAACATAAACTAGTTAAATGAGTTGAATTCGAGGTTAACTTTGTACCGTGGAGTCGAGTTTGAGCTTCATCTATCGAGCTAGAGTTGGCTCAACTCAAGCTCGACTTGGCTCATGTGCTGCCCTAGTTGCAGCAGTATTGCCCTAGTCCCTTACTCGCATGAATTTTGGGCACCTTTGTATTGAAGTCCCTCTTCGTTTCAGCCCTGAACAATAATCAATCTGAAATTGGAGGGGAAACAGATTTGCCAAAAGATAATATATGAAAATAACGTACACTATTGTGCACCTTGCAATGACAAGACCGATTTGACGATGAATATCACCTCGAAAAGATATGGCCAATGAACGTAATGGTGGCAGAAGTAATGATGAAGGCTGGTCAAAGAATTAAGTAGCAAAAAACAAGAAAAAAGGAGTTAAGGAATGATGACACTGGGTTATTGGAAGGGATGAAGACCATATGGGAACAACTATTAGCAAAGAACCTGAAAAGAATGACAACAAATAGTCAATCACTTTCAAACCATTGCCATGGAACCATTAAACAAGAGAGTGGTTCGAACAAATGAAAGAAAGAATTTGAATAAACCAAAAATAGATGAGGTTGATAGACTTGTATTGGTCTCACTCCTCCAAAAAAAGACATCCTTAAGCAAAAGAAAAGTTGCTTCCTTCAATTTAACAAGATAGAACCCCACCAAAGGCCAGTAGTACATAAAGGTTTGAGTAGAATTCTACAATCAATTCTATTATGTACAAATCGTGTTGTTCTTGCATATTCGAAAAAAAATTTGGCAATTGATTTTGTAAACAATGACAATATGCCTGATGAACTCCTACCTGGTTTCAACAAGCAAAGGGATATTGTGGTGCCATCTACATTAGATTGCTTTTTAATGCACATTATGTTTTTCATGGTCAAGTTTTTAGGAAAAAAAGCAGGAAAAATGTAGAGAGGGAAGATATTAACTATTTTCAAATTCAGGCCGTGTTTGATGGCTTGATTTTTTTTTTAAGGAAAAAACTTCACCGTTTGTTAGAGGTGCCCTATTGATGATTGCTTCCACAATGTGCTACACCTCATCTAACTCTTCTCCCCCTCCTAACCCCCTCCACCATTGCCTGTGTTGCATCAAGATAATTATGCGTAGTTCAGATTGCTGACCCAAGATAAGGAATAAGAAAGGATGATAAAGAGGAAGGATTAGAAAGTGAAAGAGGAAAAATGACAACACCAAATACACCTTTTCTTCCTCCTCTTCCTTACCACCTTATGCTATACCTTCTCAGACTCTTTTATTTATGGTTGAAAGAGAGATGAGAGAGGAGGCAGCGTAACAGGCCTCAAATTTTTGCCTAGAAAAAGATGGATCCCATGAGAGAGTTGTGTCACTAGGCAGCGGTGTTTGAAGCATTTTAATATGCATTGTTCGGTTACATATTTATCTTTTTGCATCACATAGCATCAATGCTGTGTACCAAATTTTTCATAAAAAACTAGACGAATTTTTGAAAAGAACCTTTGATTTCCTATGTCAAAATTGTCAAGAATTTTTCTTTCGAAGGTCGTCTTGTAGGGTCTCTTCAGCCTATCAGGGTCAATGTTGTCACTCAATTTTTATCTTCTATTGGGTCAACCTTGACAGGCACAGTCACATCACCTAGTATGGTCATCCTCTATTTGTGTATTCATTCGCATGTCTATCTTGATTTTCACCATGTCATTTTGTTAGCCAAGATGCTGAATGAGAAAGGTGAGGTGCTGCTGAGAAAAAGGTTTGGTAAAAAGATCTGCAAGCTGACCTTTGGTTGTGACGAATTGAGTATTCATATTTTCCAGTGCGACTTGTTCACGAACAAAATGATTCTCGAGTTCCAAATGTTTCATACGTGAATGGAAAACTGGCTTGATAGTGGTATGTAGTGCTGAAATGTTGTTACTCAAAAGAATAGAAGCTTTGGAGAGGTAGACACCGAGATCTTGTAAAATAAAGGTAAGCCATTTAATTTCAGCAGCAGCTCCGGCGAGAGCCTGATATTCAGCTTCACAGGACGAGCGAGCAACAGTCGGTTGTTTCTTAGAGCTCCAGGATATACAATTTGAACCAAGAAATGTGCAGTATCTGGAAGTCGATCGGCATGTATCTGGACAGCCCGCCCAGTCTGCATCAGAGTATGCACGGAGAGTCAAATCTTGGGATTTATAAAACTGGATACCATATTGAGATGTGCCTCGAACATATCGTATAATGCGTTTCAAGATTTGAAAATGCTTCATCGTTGGGGCATGCATGAATTGACATGCAAAATTTACTGCATATGAGAGATCTGGCCGTGTAAGGGTCAAGTACTGAAGTGCCCCTGCAAGACTTCGATATGCTGTAGCATTGGAATAAGGTTGATCAATTTCCTCAGAAGATTTGGAGCCAACAGTAATAGGCGTGCTCACTGTTTTACATTGCTGCATTTGCGCTCTAGAGATAATGTCTTGAGCATATTTAGACTCATGCATAAACAAGCCATTGGAAGTCCGTTCAACTTGAAGTCCCAAGAAATAATTCAGATCACCTAGTTCATTCATAGCAAATTGTTGTCTGACGGTGACGAGGAATGACACTATAAATGAATGGGAATTTCCTGTAAGAATGATATCATCAACATACAGTAATAGAATAGTGGCCAATTTTTCTTGTCTACGAATAAAGAGAGACGGGTCGGTGACACTGGAACAATGAAGTCCATAGAGAATAAAAATTGTGCAAATCTGTCATACCACGCCCGAGGAGCTTGTTTCAATCCATAAAGAGCTCGATTTAATCTGCAGACATGAGCTGGCTTGGACGGATCTTTAAATCCAGAAGGTTGCTCAATATAAACCAGCTCACGAAGATGCCCATTTAAAAACACATTTTTGACATCTAATTGTTTTAGAGGCCAGTTAAAGGCGAGGGCAAGACTAAGAACGATTCTTATAGTAGCAAATTTGACCACTAGGGAGAAAGTTTCCAAGAAGTCCAAACCTTGAACCTGGTTATATCCTTGTGCTACGAGGCGCACTTTGAGCCTTTCAAGCTACCCATCTCCTTTGAGTTTAGTTTTGAAAACCAAGTGGCTTCCGTTCACATGCATGTTTGGTGTACGAGGCACAAGATCCCAAGTATGATTTTCCTGTAAAGCAACCATTTTGTCTTTCATAGCTTGATATCAGCCTGGGTGTTTAAGGGCAAGGGTGTAATGTGATGGTTCAAGTGGAATTAATGAAGTGGTAAGGGCATACTTAGGATTAGGTTTTATGATGCCGGATTTGGATCGAGTAGTCATAGAATGAGTTGAGGAGGAGGTAGTCGATGGAACTAAAGGTGAACTGGGTGGCTCGAGTTGGAGAGGTGATGTAGGGGCTGGTACAGGTACAGGTGGCAAAGGGGAAGACTCTTCAGTATTATGCATTTGGGCTAGACGTTGAGATTCAAGATAAGGCTCATTGGACGAATCTGAGAAGGATACAAAGTCAGCATTAGAGGTTATGGGCCTAGGAGTTGGCATGGTGTTTTTGTAGGGAAAATGGGTTTCATCAAACACGACATGACGGGAGATATATACACGTCCAGTGGGAGAATATAGGCATCTATACCCTTTATGATGGTTGCTATATCCAATAAACACACAAGGTAACAACTTCGGCTGAAACTTATGATTCATATATCCTCTAAGGTAAGGATAGCATCTAGATCCAAAAGCTCGAAGACAAGAATAATCAGGTTGTTTCTTGTAAAGCACCTCATACGGACTTTGCATGTGTAAAACTTGTGATGGAAGTCGGTTGATAAGCCAAACTGCAGTGGAAAAGGCCTCGACCCAATATTGAGCTAGAAGATGGCTATGAAATAATATAGTGCGATCTAATCTTGTAATTGATCCATGTTTTCTTTCCACCATACCCTTTTGCTCTGGCGTCTTAAGACAAGATTTTTGATGTTTGATGCCATTGCTCTGAGCTTTACATCAAATTGTGTTTGAATCATTTTGTGAAATTCAAGAAATTTGACAAAAAATTCAGATTTCTGTTTTAAAGGATAAATCCATGAATATTTAGAGAATTGATCCACAAACAAAACATAATATCTTAAATTCTGACAAGATGCAATAGGAGCTGGTCCCCATTAGTCACAATGTGCTTTAGAAAACAAAGAATCACAATCATCATCAATAGGAAGAAAATGAAGTCTACACACGCCTTCCCCATCTGATAATTGGCACAAGTAAAAGATTTAGGCAAATTTTCTGTCATCGTAATCAACTTATTTGCAGTCATAAAATCTAACACTTTATGATGTGGATGTCCAAGACATCCATGCCACACTTCAAAAGAAGCTGATCAGAACCGTGTTGAAAAGAACACATTCTTCGGTTTTGGCTTGAGAGCATACAGATCTCCTTCTCTAGACCCGATTGCAATCACTTTCTTGGTCTCATTGTCCTTAATAGCAAAGAAATTTGAAGAGAATTCAAACACATAAGGCATAGTAGAAGTAAGTTGACTAACTGAAATCAGATTTTTCTTGATATCGGGTACAACAAGAATGTTGTCGAGAGGAATTGTGCGATTTCCCACATGGATATCGGCAACTCCAATATGTGTAATATCAAGATGTTGGCCATTTCCTACCATGATTTTGTCTGTTCCTTTATATGGAATGCAACTTTTGAGTTTACCTGGATCATCGGTCACATGAGAGCTTGCTCCGGTGTCAGGAAACCAGTCTTGATTAGTTGGATCAGCGATTTTCATAGCAGCAAATGCCCGTGGCATATCACGTGGTTGATAAGCATGATCAAATATGTGATAACATTTAAAGGCATTATGATTATTTAGGCCACAAATCTGACATGATACCTTGGATTTGTTCGTCTCTCCATTGGCCGATCCTTGCTGATTTTGAGTCTTAGTTGCTGGATTGAACCCACGTCCCTTGGAGTTGAACTGACTATTGTTGTTATTGATATTGCGCCAACTATTGTTGTATTGTTTTCTGTTGTTTTGATTGCTGGATTGTTGTGTGAAGAAGGCCATTTGGTTGTTGAATCTAGCCTCTCCCGCATGTAAGTCCTTCATTGTTTCATGCCCTTGAAGTAGTGACACTGTATCAAGATATGAGGGGACCGGTGGCTTGAGGATAGAAGTCATAAACGACACATATTCTAGTCCGAGACCATTAACAAGCCAAAAGACTTTGTCGTCATCCTCAAGAGGCTTCCCAATCGCTGCAAGTTCATCATATATAGCCTTGAAACCAGTAACATATTCAGTCACAGGTTTATCTTGTTTGCGGTGGAGTTGTAGTTTTCTTGTCAGCATCATTTCTCTGTCCTTTGACTCACGAGCGAATGCTCTGGTCAAGGTTTTTCATACTTGTTCAGAGGTTTCAAGTCCCACGACAAGCCCAAGGACTTCTTCTGTGAGAGACCTAGTGAGTCATCCTCTTAGAAGACAGTCTGATTTTTTCCATGCTAAAGAATCAGGATTTGGTCGTCTCAGGGCTTCACCATTTACAATGCATTCAATGATAGAAGCTGGAGTGGTAATCGACCCATCAATAAACCCAAGCAAATCTTGACTTTCTATGAGTCCAAGAATTTGAGTTTTTCAAAGCAAGAAATTCTTGTGTGACAATTTGATGGAAACAAAATTGGCCACGTTGATCGAGGAAGGGTATGAGTACTTAGCTATTGAAGATGTTGTTGATGCTGCCATTATGACCAAGATGTTTTCATTCAGGATCAACACACTCACAGTCCTCTTCTTGGACCTTTACAGCAACTCAGCAGGGAATCACCTGCAGCTGAAAGATCACTAGCCAGTGAAGATGTGCTTCAATGGCCGGCTCGTTTTTCACTGTAGGGAAGGCGGAAAATAGCGTTCTCAGGATTGCTGGAAAGCTGAGGATGTCAATGACGTGATGACACCAGCAAGAGAGAGATCCAACGTCTGGTATGTCCGACAGGAGTAACTAACCAGAGACTAGTTTCTCTATGTCGTAGGTACAACACCCTGTCTCAGCCTAGAGACAGGCAGATCTTCACTGAGGTGTTGTTCTCTGGGTAAGTCTCCAAACAATGGAAGCAGTAGCTCGTTAGAACCGTAAGGAACAGAGGAATCTAACGATGCCTGAAAACACTCACAGTTCACTGAGTATTGAGATTTTTTACTACGAAACAGGAACTACTCCCGTGGTCCTGACAGGCACACAATCAGGCCTGTCGAGAAACAGGGCTGTCTTCGTAGGTCTCCAGATTCTGACTCAAAGCTTGGATCTTTGTGTGCAGTAGCTTTTTCGAAAGCTAGGAGTGTCGGGAAGAGAATGGTGCCGACCTTGCAAAAATCCCATGATAAGAAATAGGAAGGATGAAGATGATGAACAAACGAATTGATGTGGTTCGGAAAAAATTCCTACTTTCACGACTCCGTCATCAATTTCATGATGATCTGGCTTCCTTAATACAGTATTTATATATTGCTATGTCTGATTCGAATTTGAATCATGGGTGTATAATCTGTTTCCTTTAATTTCTCCTTTGGTTTTGAATAGGAGAAACTGACATTCTCCTGAAATCTTTCATCATTGTGAAGAGGTGTTTTAGTTGCTCGTCCGATTGGCTTTGCTTCCATATTTGTTGCTCTTAATTTGCTGGAATTCTGTTTTATTGCTGGAGCCTTATCAAGATGCGTTTTAGTCTCTTGACACTCATGGCTGATTTGATTTCCTGCTATCTTAGTTACACCTGATTTCCTGCAGTTATAATCCACGCCTGATTTCATGAAGTTATGAGCTGCTGAAGACGCACCTGATTTTTTGGAGTGAGCTGGTGCGTTATCACAAACGTCCCCTGCCTCCATTGTCCGGCTCAATCCACAGTCATGTTTCCCATCCAGCTCCTCTGTAGCATCCGGCAAAGAAGATCAACAACGCTCGAGCTCCGCCCACTCCTCCACTCCGTTTCATCGTTCAGTCTCATGGAGGAATCCGTGAATCATCCCTTCCCTCAGCCTTGTCACCCCAACAGCCGCTACGCCTATCCATCGATTTCCCTCTGCCACCGTCTCCTCCTTCACTGTCTGTAGCAGGCAACGGATTGAAGCTCCTCACCGCTCCATTCCGGGTTCATCGCCTGCCATTCTACCCATCCATTTGCTCCCTCTTTCTCGCCAACATTAGCTAGATTTCCATCCACCGCCTCCTCCAACAACACCACCGGCCATTGCTTCCCCTCTTTCAATCCAAATTGAAATAGGGATTGAACAAACTCCGGGAACACGCGTGTTAGAGGCTTTCGCTGAAAAAATCGGCGACAGAATCCCCATTTCCGATCAGATTTGGGCGTGTTTGATCTCCGATTAAACATTCCTACATGGCTGATTTGTTTTTGAGTTCCTATTGGCGTCTTGAGCTTGGATTTTTTGCTTTTTTACTTGATTGAACCGGGGGAAAATGCTGCCGGATGAGCTGCTCGACTAACCCAAGTTTTTCTCGGATTTGGGATTTTGTTACGTGCCTACCTATCAGATTCCTTATGCTCTGGTTATGCGCTTTACTGATTTCAGGTTGATTGTTGAAGCTATATGATTTTGAAGATAAGGAAGATGATGGAACCCCGATTCCGAGGGCTGTCGAAGGCCACCGAGGGGAGGTTCCCAACCCCAAGATCTCGCTCATCAACTGAAATGTGGAAAGATTTCTGAAATAAAGATGAAGGTCGGTTCACAGGTTGAGACCAAACAGAGAGGGCTTCACTCCAAAATTCGTATCAATTTGTAGAAGGTTCCAAAAATCCTTAAAATTGGTGGGAAGCAAGCCAACACCCTCTGGAGTAGACGCCCAAAATTTGGGAGAAAACGAGCACCAGAAGCTAGACTCGTTAAGCTCTGAAGTCGGCCGGAATCCTGCGTACCTTCAGAAAAGGGCCGCCTCCATTCTCAGCAGTTTTTGGTCTTCCGAGCTCCAATCCGCCTCCAAACGAGGAAATCTAACAATGAAAACGATTTCAGATGGAATATAATCATTTGACGTACAAGATCGTGTAATTAACTGGGTTAGGCTGTAATCCCAATATTCTAGAAGAAGATTGGGTCGCTGCCGCACAAGTGGAATATCAGTCCAGAACTCTGACAAAAATCGCTAGATTCCGTTCGGGCCCTCCAAACGCGCACCTGGATGTTGGAAAGGGAATGGCACCGGAATCAACACAATCCAACGGTCCGATCGCCGAAAAAGTCGCCGGAAATAGGGACTGGTCGGTGGAAAAGCCTGACAGAACCTGCGTCGCCTTCTCTCGCCAAAACTCGCTCGATACGGCTCCGTTTTCACTGATTCAAAGCTTGGATAGAAGCTAACACGATGAGGATGAGAATGGGATAGAAATCCCCAAAAGTTACCTGTGATTTGGCTATCAATCGATGTTGAGACGATCTCAGGCTTAGTCAGGCCTGAACGCGTCTAATCCGGTTGATCAGAGCTCTAATCGCCGTTCGTTGGTTGTCTGAGCATCACCGGAGGAGGACGCCGTCGTTTAGACACTGCTCCCTCAACGGAAATGCCTTCCGTGTAGCAGAGAGCGCCTCTCGATCCTGCTGTGTTCTACAGAATCTGCACGCATTCTACTGTTGCAATGGAGTCGGGAATAAGCGCAGAGATAAGAAGAACCCGCCAGCCTTCCTTGTTGATACACTTCCTGGTTGAGAAGAACCAGTGGAGGATGGAAGAGGGCTGCCTAAGCCGCCGCCATTGGAGTCAGAACGGGCAAGGGAAGAAGCTCGGGAGGTAGAAGATGATTCAGACAGGGAGGAGAAGAAACAGAGGATACGCAGGAAAAGTTTATTACAAACTTTGCTTAATCATTATAAAAAAACATAGGGTTGAAGAGTGCGCAAGAAAGCTATATACTGTAGCTCATCCCGGGACGGTCTCAATCTCATCCGGGTCAACACAAACTGATACGGTACCCAAAATAAAACGATACATAAGCAAAACTGGGAACCGGGTCGAACGGACCGGTTCTGTACGAAACTGAACCTGTATCAGTCTGCTACAACTGTGACTAGGTTCCTCTGAACCGGGCGGGTCTGGATCTGCAGGTCGCGATCTACGGGTCTGCTGCTCTTGGATCCAGAATGCGGTCTGAACGGATCTGGACCCGGCTGTCTCCAAAACTGAATGGATCTGGATCGTGGTAGACTGGTCTGCTGCTCCTGGACCCAGAATGCTGGCTGGTGGGTCTGGATCTCTAGCTCCTGGATCTGGATCCCACTATCCCTGAACCAAATTCTGATGCTATGTTAGCCTCCTTAGAAAAGAATCCGCTAGGAATGCCGCCTCCAAAGCTAACCTCCCTAGAGAAAGACACGCCCACGCTAGGAAGGAAGTTAGCCTCACAATGAAGAATAGCACTCTGCCTGTGTGATGCTGCTGGCGCCTGAGTCTCGCTAGCCTCCCTGAAGCTTCCGCTGCGCTCTCTGTCTATGCCCCCATCTGAAGCAACCTCCCTAGAAAGCTCGACGAGTGCGCTGGCCGCCTCCTCATCTGTGATAGCCTCACTAACAAAAATGATGCCCCGTCCGTGCGTGCTCGTCGTCAACACGGCTGCTACTGCCGCAATAACCTCCCTAACGCCCCTGAGCCTCTCACCAACCGCTCCATCATGCGTGACAACCTCACAATGCTGAAAACGGCAGCCCGTGCGGTGACCCTCGTGCGCCTGGCGCTCCTCGGCACCTGCCGTCGTCTCCTAGCTGCCTGCTGCTGCTATGTCCTCGGTGTCGCGCTCGGCCACGTCAGGGTGTTGTGTCGTGCTTGCTGCCAGCAACTGCTGTCCTCCAACGGGTACCTGATGCAATGCTCTGCCTTGTTCGGCGTCATTAGTGCTAAGGACTACATCAATCACGGTTAACATAGCCTCACTACCTTCGTCACACCGTGGCCAAGTCACTCCCTCACCAAGCCTCCTATGCCCGTCTGGCGACAAAGGGCTCGCGCAGGCGGATTTAACGTACTCGACCCTGGGTTGTCGATGGGATTCGGCGGCAGTCTCAGCTAGTCCTAGCCGAGTCCAAAGTAGGCTCGTATCAGCAAATGAGCTACATAAAGCAAACTTGAAAAATAAAGAAAATTCAAAAAATAACGATTTGAACGAAGATATGGATGACGCTGACGCAAGTCAAGGATGTAGTCACTGAAGTAAATCAGTTCTGCATGAATCAAGACTTTGGATTCAAATTTAAAATTTCTAAATTTCATAAGGGTTATACATAACGTCTAAATATCAAAATAAACAAGAATCCTTTCTTGGTCTATTATATTCTCTACCGTATCAGGGCGTCGATGATAAGATGGCTGCAACTTCTAGCTCCTCAATCTGTTCTTCAAAATATCCATACCTATTTTCCCTCAAGGTAGCAAATTTAGTGTCATTAAAATTAACAAAAGATAATTTTTCATTGTGGGAAACCCCAGATTTGGTTTCGAGAGCTAAGAATTTGAAGGCTTCAAGGTAGCAAATTTAGTGTCATCAAAATTGTCAAAAGATAATTTCTCGCTATGGGAAACCCCAGATTTGGGTTCGAGAGCAAAGAATTTGAAGGCTTCAACAATGGTGACATACCTAAACTACCTGGTCCACAACAAAGAGGAGCCAAACCTAGAATAATCATTATGGAGGAGATCCGACAAGCTATTGTGGAGGTGGATAATAGGCACACTAACGAAAGGTGGGCTTGGACTGGTGATCGGCCAAGACACTATGATTAGGGGTGAACAACGAGTCAAACTATTCGAGATCGACTCGTAAGCGAGTTCGAGCTACATCATGTATGTTCGCATCCTACCCCTATCTCAAAGGGCATAGAAATGCGAATCAGCAAAATTCTTTCAAAATTGGGGTTTTGAGAAAAAAAAATTTAAGAGAAAGGGATCCGCCCGTCGGTACGAGGTCCAACCATTCCTGCCACTTTAACAGGGTAATTAGATCAAGGACTAAGAATCATTTGGATCATGTACGAGTTATTGATGTAAATCCTATATGCATGTGCATTGAGGTTTTGGATTCAAGAACCAAAATTTATTTTGAATAAGTGATTTAAACTTTTTGAAAGTGAATTTGAAGAATGGAGGGTTTTCAAGTTGATTTAAAAACCTTTGTTTTGGTGCCATTTGATTTGAAAAACCGGTTCACTAGTCACGATCATGTACGAGTTATTGATGTACGAGTTATTGATGTACCTTTGTTAAAGCTCGACTCGGCTCGATTAACATACCGGTTTTTAAAAAACCGGTTCACTAGTCACGATTCACTTCTTCTCAAGCGGGAACCGAAAAGGATTTTTTTTCGTTCTAGGGTTTGTTTTCGTCCTTCTCCTTCTCTCTCTCTCCGACTCCGAGAGTCCGACTCTCCCTCTCTGGCCTCTCGCCTCCTTCTCCGCCTGTGCTCCCGCCCTGCTTCATTGTGCTTCTTCTCCGTGTTTCCGCCTGTGGGACATCTGATCGACAGTCAACACAACAGTCACCGAGGAAGATCGTTGTTGGTTGCCTTTCGCACCGGGCCTGCCACCAGTGAGTCTCTCCCATATTCCTCCTTTTCTCCCTGTTTTTTCTCTCACAAAAACGCTTCTTCTGCCGACGCAGGTCGACTTGCCATCTTCCAATGGAGAAGCTGTCGGAGATCTCTGCGCTCCTGCTGCCCTGCGAGGCTGCGTCAGTGTGCTCTCCGCCTCTCTGCTTCTCCAGTGAGTCAGTGTAGCAAGTTCGGTGGCTCTTTTTTCCTTCTCTGTTTGCCTTAATCTCTGCTTTTTGTTGGTTCCATTGATGCATCAAAAGTCTCTTTCCTTCACTTTGTTCTATCGGATGTCTATGGTGAATTCTGATAGTAGCCTATTATTTTCATGGTTTGTGCTTGATTTAAAGAGTCTTACTTAAGATTCCAAGGGTATCATGCATCATTTAAATTGGGTATCTGTGCGATAAGGAGGTGAAGTAATTCAGCTAATGGTCTTGGTTCACTGCATGATGTGCTTCATATTCATAACCATCTGCAGCATACATAATTAGTTACCTTTAAAGTCTGCCCAGATTCTTATTTTTCCCATTATAATGAAGAGTTCTATGACATCTTCATCAACACACACACACACATGAGTGTGTTGGGCCTTTTGTCTGCTCGGCTTGGTTAAGTTAATGAGATTGTGAGGAGATCTGTTTGAACTACCAAGAAACTGTATTTATGCAAATAAATACCAATGACTGGAAGCCTCATAATTTATTGAGTCCAAGCAAATGCGATTCATATTAGATTCAGTTTCCAGAAAATGTTCATATTTATACTAAAGAACAAAGTCTGTTCCTTGGCTTGGTGTTCAGCAAAAAATTGATATTTCCCATCATTCTACTTACCCATAATTAGATTGATTCTCTAATTTCTGCCGCATCTTGTTTGTTTTCAAACTGAACTCTAGATTATACCTTCTTAACATAGGAAGTCAGGAAAGAAATTAGCATTATCGTTCTTAGGATGAAAAATCACAAGAAAAAGGAGCAAATGCTTGATCAGGGAAGATATTCTTGATAAGCAGTTGTTTGGGCATCTAACAAAAGGAAACATCATAACCATTTTTATTTAGATCCTTGAGAACTAGCTGAAGGAACTATCCTGTCTGCTTACACTAGAGGAATTTGATGCTCATGTATGATCATGATGGATGCCAACTCATTTCATGTCGTAGCTGCAACTTGCACCATGTTCAGTTGCATGACCACATCAGACACTATGAAGATCCAACAGCATCAACGTCCTCCTTCTTACTTTCGTATCCTTTATTGCTGATATAGAAAAGTTGGGAAACTTCTGTGCTTTTTCCTTAGGGTTCTGTTTGGTGGGAAGAAACCATCCGTAAGTTCTTCATTCTTTTTCTGTTCAATGTTTTCTGTTGCATTTTAGTTTTAATACTTTAATTAAGCTGCACCATTTTCGTTCCTGCATTAAGTCAACAACGTGGTCCCTTTCTTCACAGGTGCCACCTCAAGCTGCACAGATTGAGAAGGATGATGGGCCTGGGGAGATAGATAATGGAGACAACATAGCTGAGAAGGATGAGAATGAGAAAGAAGATAACACTGCTCCTCGACAGAGGAGATCTAGGAGAGAAACATAGTTAAAATTGTCAGAGTTTTGAATTAGAGTAGTCTCACAGCTACATGTTGTGCTTTCTGTGAGTGACTGGGTAGAAGGGCATTGCAGTGCAGTGTGGAAGCTATGAAACTGTTCTTAGTGTTCCTGGTCATTTTAGGAAAATCTCTAGTATCTTCAGGGCAGCATTGTCGCCTGTTCTAACTTTTATGTACTATAAAAGTTTTTGAAAAGGCTTCCATTTGTGGCTTGAATATGTTGCTCCTTGTTTCTCATTTTTTTTGCCTCCTTTGTAGCCTAAAATCTTTGAAGAGATTTAAGGACGCAGTAGTCAAACTAATGGAATTTTATGTTATCTTCTCACGTGAGCATTGTTGCAATTTTTGCGTGCAATTTAATTTGTTACCCGCTACTGGCTGTCACTTGTTGCCCCTCAGCTTTTTCTTGCTGTGATCTCGAACTTGATACAGTCATTGCTTGTATGTATAATGTATTCCAAAAATTGTTGATAATCTGAACATAATTACTGCCAGGAGGTTTTTATATATCTTTTTGATGAAACTGTTTCCAATATAATTGTATGTATAATGCTTCCAATACAGTTCTCCATATCCTGAATGCAGGAAATCCCCATGTTCAGTGCACATACATCTCTCAACCTACGCCTCAAAAGGCTCCAACCAGTACTCCCTCTTTATTATCTTCGGTTTCCCCACTGATCAACTATTTAAAGAAAAGCAATGCACTAAAAGACCAAACCCCAAGCAAATTCTCTTTTTGTTTCTAGCTATAAATTCAGAGAAAGCACAAAGCCAAACAATAAAAGAATATGGCAGGTTGAAAAGGTTCAAGAAATGGCATGCATAGGAACGAACGAAAGTAAACTACAAATCAGAGGAACGAAGAACAAAACGTGCATGTAATATAGCTGAAAAGAGGAGTAAGGAGAATACAAAGAAGAAGAGGAGTAAGAAGAATCATGTCTGTGCTTCTGCTTCATCCGATGGATGTTTGTGCTTCCTTGGCATCTTGGAGGAGCTCTAGTCCTTACTACTGAGGTAGTGGTTCCGGTCTAGAGATGAGGATGGTGTTCTTAATGAGAGATAGAGAACGAGTCTATTTCATAAATTCATGGTCTAACATGCGACAACAGGGAAAATAAATGAGGAAAGGGAGTTCCTACTGCTTCTTCAATGATGTTGTATATGAGCATCAATGGATTCTTTAATAGAAACACTGTCTTGTAAGATGGAGGAGGCCAGGAAAAGGGAATGAAGTAGAGGTCGTCCAACCTGATTTCTGGTGGATATAGTCCTTTGAGTCCATCATCAAGCAATATGCCTTGTTCAATTTCTCTCGAAGCACCCATAGTAGGTCCTCCAATTAGGCGATGTTGGGGAAGTTCCATTGAGAGCTAGGGTTCCCTTGCGGGCAGAAGGTCATTTGAGTGTCACCTGACCAAAAGCTTCTCTCACACACTAAAAATTTTTGGCGTGAAATATTTTCCACCTACACTATTGATATTAAGACAAATTTTTATATGAACATTGCAGATAGCCAACACATGACATTCCATGTGTTGGCAACTTGGTGTTGTTAAAAGTTATTTTTGGTGTAGTGGTTCTTATTGGTGTTGTGTTTGTGGCTCAACCAATGATATTGCCTGCCTTCTTCAATGGTGTCGTCCTCCTCACCAAACCTTTTTTTTTTAATGTCACCACTTTTAGCTTTCAATGGAATGCCATGTCATATGGTGTCTGTTAAACTCGACCAACCAGATTACTTGTGTGGTGACCACATATTGAACCTATGATGTTCCCTCAAGATTTACTCAAATATGTTGATGGATCTTGATCACCACAGCCTGAAAATGTCACTAGCAATGATAAACATATTTCAAGTGCAGAATTTATGCAATGGAAATGGGCTGATTAGTTAGCCCTCATCTTGTTAAAAGCTGTCGTGGGTTAGTTGAAAGCTGTAGAGTGCAAATGAATTCAGCTAAGGATGTGTGGGTTGCACTCAGACATTCATTTTCCACTACAACAATTTAGTACATCGTCCATGGACGCTATCCACAACTATGACCATGGTGGATGATGTGGATGTTCTCTTATGGGCTAGCATAAGCCCTAACATTATATCATTGTGAAAGCAACTTGAGACAGAAATGAGTGGAGATTACATGGCAAAGCACTGACGATCGATGGTTCACACAGAGCGAGAGAGGGGGGCGGAGAGAGAGTGTGTGGAGCAAAGCCTTGATTACCACCATTGGGATAAATCGATAGGGTTTGAGGAAGAGGGAGAGGGAGAAGAGAGACGTTAGGTTCACTTTCTATTGTTCACTTATGTCTGCAGGCAGATAGAGCCATTGGGCAATTGTGATCCTGCAATTAGATAGTTACCATTCCTCGGCATCTATTCTCGTTCTCATGGCTGATCACACTCCAAGTTTATCAGATGATATCCTTCGACTCATGAAGAAAAGGAGAGATCAATGACATGTTTTGACAGCTTTTCTTACTAAACAAATATCAACATTATCTAACCTTTCAATGAAAAATCTCCATTCCTTCTCTCTCTCTCTTTCTCAATCATATGAATAGCTGAAAAATGTTCAACCATATTGATTGTATTTGCTAAATTCAGTATCTTGTCTCATTAAAAAGATTGTCATATGTGCATGCTAATCTATCTTGCGGGTTCAAGAACATGACTCATGTTCTTGAGATTGCTTTAATAGGTCAACTTTCCTTAAAATTCACCAAGTCGAGGATGGGAAGCATGGTGTCACTACATGAAGCAAGAGTGCACATGCCAATGGACATTCAGAAAAGGTGGCATTTGAACTTCCATGATAATTATTTGGCTTATAGTGCTTCCTCTTTATTGTATGTGTCAAAACTGCAACTCATCCAAGTTCCTTAGGGAAAAAATATTTGTAAAGCATATGTAATGAAAATTGATGTAACAACTGTTTTGTTTAAAATTAAATTTTGAAATGTGTATTTCAAATGTCTCTCTCTTTCTTTGTGTGTGTGAGTGTGTGTATATATATATATATAAGTATTTATGGCTGTTGCAAGTAACAGTGATAGCCAAAAACCATGACTCATAGTCTAGGTAAATTATGGTTAAAAGTTGCAATTGCTACAATGTAAACCGTACAAAAAGATCAATAACCACAAGGGTGATTCCTATAAACGTTTGAGTGAACAGCCACAAGGAAAACCGTGGTTGAGAATACTTTGAGCCATAGTTTTTTGGTCTATTGGTAACGGTTTTGACTGTGATCAATAACTCATAATCTTGTAGTGTGCTTCATCAATCAACATGCGGATTTTGCAAATCAAAAGAGTGCTTCAAAACATCAGAAAGATCAATTGAATCATGATCTTTACTTGATAGAGGGAAAGTTCTTGTTCAACTACCTAGAGCCGTGAATGGGGAAGTTAAAGATCAAGATCTAGTAAACCTTTTGCCTTGAATGGACGGATTGCATCTTTTGTAAGTTATGTAATTGGGATCACTTTAAAAATATGTTGTTATTTTATGAAGTTTATAACTTCTTATTAACTCAAGAGACAATAATAGATCTCCTGAATGAATATGAGTAGTCTAAGTCCAACATCATGGTATTCTATTTTCCACATGGAGAAAGATGGTGGAATCAGGGTAGAGATAGAGGCCAATCATATGACAACAAAACTTAGATTCAAACTCTGGTAATCAAAACAATCAACCGAATGGAAGTGCTAAGAGCAATTAGTCGTGGGACAAAGGTCGACAAGTGGTCTGTCACTTTTGTGGAAGGCGTAATCCTATGGAAAGGGAATGTTATGATATACCTAAGGCCTTCATCACTTGGGCTCACAGCCATAAGAATGACTTAACCTAGTACCCCTATGCAAATGCTTCTCGTCACATGGTCAAGAGTGAATCTGGACTCGACTTTTCTACCAGCCATAATGGCTCCCTAAAGGTGAATGTGGGAAGTGGAGCCTCCCTTCAAATCCATAGCTTAGTTAGTATGATATTAAAGAAACCAAAACTCTTTTGTTCTTAATACCATTATTCATGTTCCCTTTATACAAAAGAAGTTATTGTCTATTACAAAGTTTTCTGCTGATAATGATTGTTATTTTGAATGTCATATATCTAAATTGTTGGTTAACATGCAAAATACCATTATTCATGTTCCCTTTCTCATGTTTAGTAGTATCGCTGTTGATCTTTAATGGTTTTTCTATGTAGAGCTGAACATAACCATCATTGTGGAAGCAGAACTTACAACAGCCACGACACACACTGACAACAAGAAATCAGAAATATAGATCTGATACCAAATTAAATTTCAAATTAACATGAGAAAAAGGGAAGAGAGGAAGAAACACAAAATTTACATGGCTCTGATAATGCAACCTACGTACATGATGAGAGAACTCTCTCCTCACTATTCTTCTTCAAACTCAACAAGAAAGGTTGAGATCTTGATTATTTATTATTATTGTGGCTCCATGCATTTAGGTATACGCAATCCTTGGGAATCTAGTTCAAAACGGCAACAAAGGTAACATTACTATGTTTTTGGCAGTTGCACTTTATCTTTCATCATCCAGTCCATTAAGGAGCTTAACATCTTGATTCATCTTCTCGATCTTCATCTTTTGGGATGGTCACCAGAGCAAAAGAAGACAAAAAGGTAAAGGGTGGACAGAGAACAAAGGAATTAACGTGCTTCAGCTTCTTTTGCCAAATTCCACAAAAAAAAGTTTTATTGTATTTTCTCTCACATAGCTCAAAGAATACAGAGATATTTATGGTTGTATCTCCACATTCTACTTTGGAACTAGATTGAGCAACAATAGGTTATCAAGGAACACAATTAGCTCCAAAATATTTTTAAATGCAAAACCCAATGGTAGATTGCCAAGTTGTTGAGAAACCAGGCCAATCGGTGTTTGAGAATGCATATAAATTTAATGGACCATATTGAAGTATCCAGAGTTCATAGTGCAAGGTACCCTTGATGTATCGCAATATTCTTTTAACCAGTTGGAAATGATATTCTGGTGGTGCATGCATGTGCTGGAAAACATAATTAACACTAAAGGATAAATCAGGTCTTGTAAATGTTAAATACTAGAGGCTGCCAACGATGCTCTGGAAAAAAGATAATGCCTAAAAAGGGAGATGATGATACTAGTGGCTTCAATCATCCAGCCATAGGTCGCATAAGAGGTTGCCAATCTGCCATTCCCACCTTGTCCTAGATTTGTCGTGCATACCTAGTTTGGTCAAGAGTATGCCACCACTAATGTCTGAATCCTGCATTCCAAGAAAATGGTGAAGTTTACCCAAGTCCTTCATTTGAAATTATGAGATAAGTTGACAAATGACTTTGAAAAGCAATGGCTCGTTGCTCCCAATAGTGACAATCTCATCAACAAATAGGAGTAGAAATATCATTCTTTGTTGGTGTTGACATATAAAAAGAGATGAGTTAGCCACGCTACAAAAGAATCCATACCTAAAAGGTAGGAAGTGAAGCTAGCAAACCAAGCCTGAGAAGATTGCCAAAGGCCATATAAAGCACTGTAATTTACAAATATGATGTGGTTTGTTGGAATAATGAAATCAAGGCAGTTGCTTTATGTACAAAGGCTCTTCAAGCTTGCCATGTAAGAAGGCATTCTTTATATCAAACTGTTGAATGATCTATTTCTAGTTAAGAGTAACAGTACGTATAACCTACACTGTAGTAGGTTTGATGACTGATGAGAAAGTCTCCAGAAAGTCGACGCATTGAACTTGAGTCAACCCTCAGGCCACAAGGCGTGCCTTAAGACAATCCAAACTTCCATCATCCATGAGTTTGGTCTCAAAAACCCACTTGGATGAAATTATACTCATGTTCACTTCCTTTGGTACCAAAGTCCACATTTGTGTTTGATATAAAGCATCAATCTCTTCCCCCATGGCATTGTACCATCCAAGATGATTTAGAGCTCACTTGTTAAATTGTGGTTCATGAGGTATACTTCAAGATTTTCCAATAAATATTGAGGATGTGGTTTAACAATCCCAGCCTTTAATCATGTCACCTTTGGATGCAAGTTGGTACCACTTTGTTCATTTCTTTGGATAGAATTTTCCATTTCAGCTTGCTCATTTGATGGGGTTTCATGTTGTTCAGGCAATTGTTATTCTTGTCCCATGTGATTCTCTGTGGTGGCAAGCTCATCAAGAGTATTGTCATGTGAGCTGGGGATCAATAAAGCTACTAGGCATGCCTTGTGCTTGATGTTTTGGATTCAACCAATCAAAAAAAGAGCCAAAATTTAGTGTTGGAGCAGCAACAATAGTTTTGGAAACTTTCAAAGGAAAATAATACTCATGAAAACCCACATGGTGACATATATAAATGTATCCTGATGGCACATGGAGGCATTTATAGCCTTTGTGTGATTCACTGTAACCTAAGAAAACACATGGTAGCGACCTCTGGTTGATTTTTTTTTAGCAGAAGCTCATCAATGTGGATAACATCCAACCCCAAAAAATTCTAATAATAAGGTTCTTCATGGAATTATTTCTTGTATGGGGTTTCTAGGAAAAGATTGTCAATGGTAGTCTATGAAGAAGCCAAACTGCTATCTTAAAGGCCTCAACCTAGTATTTTAAGGATATATTTGCTTCAACCATCGCAGACAGACCAAGCTTCACAACCCTATGATGTTTTCTTGTTACCCATTCATGTTGTTTAGAGCTTCTAGAGCAAGACATGATGTGTTGGATTCCATGACTCTGAAGAAAATATTTAAATTTGTTACTAATGAATTGCCCTCCACCATCAGATTGAAAAATCTTAATGGTGCAACTGAACCTATTTTAACCATCTTGTGAAAATAATAGAAGTAGTCAATGAAGTCAACCTTTCACTTAAGTGGGTACATCCAAATAAAGTGACAATAATCATCAGCAAATAAAAACGTAATAGAGAAATCCTTGTACAGAGACTTGACGTGAATGATCCCAAAGGTTGCAATGGATTTTTCATAAAAAATTTGTCACATGAGTTTGGGGAAATAAAAAATTGACATTCGGCAAGACTTAGCCATGGCACACCCAGGATAAACATGAAAACTATTTTTACAGTTCAGTATTGCAATAAGACCATGCTTTTGTAAGAAAGATACTATGTTGGAATGTGGATGACCAAGCTGCTGGTGCCAAACCTATAGGGTGATAGATCGATGCCTAATGGAAAAATGAGCAACTGGCTACTTTGTTGGAAGCTCATACTGATCACCGCACTTCTTCCCCATGGTGATCACCTGCTTGGTGCTCCTGTCCCTCATAATGAACTTATTATCATAAAACTCAAATATAAGATTATGATCAGAAGTAAGTTGTCCAACAGATAATAAATTCTTTTAATGTTAGGAATGACCAAGACATCACGAAGGTGAAACATGTCATTACTTACATCAAGACTAGTCCCCCCAATATGAGATATATTTAACTTATTTCCAACACTTACGATTATGCATTCAGATCCCTTATAAGGAATATAATGTAAGAGAATACTTGGATCATTGGTGATATGAGAAGTCACACCCGGTTGTCAGATATTTTCATGGAAGCTAGAGCTTGAGGAGCATCGCTGGCTTGGAATGCTTGGTTAAACCTGTGATAGCACTTTTTGGCAATATGATAGGCTTTGAGGAAATCTAGTAAATGACATTTTCCTTTCTTGTGAAAGTATTGGGATTCTGCTGATTTGTCTATTGATTCTATCGAGTAGATTGCTGACCATGAGCACCAAAACCACGGTCACGAGAGGAAAATCGGCTAGAATATCCATGCTTTGCGTTATTATATTTTGTTATGTTGCTTGTATTGCCATTGTCCATAAAAAGCAACATGGGGGTTAGGTTTGCTACCAAAAGCTATCGCGTTGCCTTGGTTCATTTGAAGAGATTTGAATGTTTCATCGCTTTGAAGCAGAGCCACGACTTGTTGTAAGAGGGCATGGGTGGCTTCATCATGGTGATAATAAATGCCTCTCGTGGTAATAAATGTCTCATAACTTAATCCAAGACCATTAAAAAGAGAGAAGACCATATTTTTGTCATTAACAGGCTACGGCTGCTATTTCATCACATGTATTTTTGAAATTGTTTATATATTGGGCAAGGGTTTGAAATCTTTACTTTAAGGACTGAAAGTTTTGCAAAAGAAGACACTCCTGTTCTTGGAGCCATGAGTAAAAGTCTCTTATAGAGTAAACCATATCTGATATGGTGTTTCCAACCCAATAACAAATCCCAACGTTTCCATACAAAGAGTCTAAGTTATCCAGCCTCGAAAAAAATGGTCTGATCTCCTCCATGCGACATATTTTCGGTTGTTACACTGCCCAAAGCTAGCAATGATAAATGGTAGAGGTACATTGTGCTGTCATCATTGATGTTTTCTAGCTCTCAATAAGCCCAGGGACTTAGATTCTCCATAAGAGGTAGTTAGAATGTGTCAATTTGATGGGTACAAAATTGGCGACATTGAGTGTTGTTAGATAAGTGAACTTGGTTGGTTGGGTTGATGCAGAGGGTGGTTGATCAGCCATAACAGAAGCCTCAAGCAGTGTCTCTTATACCATACGGCCTGTTTGGTAGGAGGGAAAGGGATTGCAAGGGAGGGAAAGGGGCAAAGCGTGTTTGGTGGCAAGGGGATGGAAAGGAAAGGAAAGGAAATGGATGAATTGTATAGTGTAAATCTCTTCCCTCCCAAATCGGACGGATTGGGAAGGAAAAAAAAGAAAGGAAAGTGGAAGAGTTTTTTATTTTCACACTACCCCTCCTTTCATTTCCCTCCTTTCTAAATTCATGTACTATTTAGTCTTTCATTTCCTTTCCTTTCCTTTCATTTCTATCCAAACAAGTTTTTTAATCAACTATTTCTTTTCCTTTCCATTCCATTCATTTCCATTCCTTTTCTCTTTCCTTTCCTTTCCTTTCCCTCCCTTTCCCTCCCTTCCTTTCCCTCCCTTTCCTTCCAACCAAACAAAGCGATAAAGCAAAAGAAGATAAACAAGGGTGGAGAGAGAAGAAGGGAATTAACGTGGATCAGCTTCCTTTGCCTATTTCTAGTAAAAGAAAAGTTTTTGTTGTATTTTCTCTCACATAACTCAAGGAATACAGAAGTACTTATGGTTTTAGCTGTTCAACCTTTTTACCAGCTACCTTTTTTACATTTCCATTTCCTTTACAAGTTTTATTTCCTTTTGTTTTGGTCTGTCATTTTTTCCACTCTTCCAAGTTAATGTAATGATTCTGACATGTGCATTCTACCGGTGGCGTGGAATGGCCTAGCCGTTTCCCATTGGCATAAACATAGCCCCTTCCATCAACTTGCTGGTTTTTTTACCATCATCATGACCACCACCATCTATTGAAGCGTTAAAAGTCACATCTTGTGTAGGTCGGTGTTATCATCAATTTTTCCTTTTTCTTTTGAATCATTTGCCATGACTCAACAGATTGATTTCTTAATCTCCGTTTTCTAAAATCTATGAATCAAACATACACACACACAGATACAAAAAGAAAAATATATAATTGTTATGCTATGTATAACTATAATTTGTGACAAATTTACAGAATCCCATCAGAAATAAAAGACATACCTGCACCTCTAAAGTTTTTAGTCATATTGAATA